>JXCR01145985.1:0-55985 GCA_002079205.1 Phalaenopsis hybrid cultivar
GATTATGATAATCCTACAACAGATGAAATTCTTTTGAGTATACAGAACCCTGTTGTAGCTGCCAATTCATTTGAGCTTAAAGCTATTATTATCCAAATGGTACAAAACAATCAGTATGGGGGAACATCAACTAAAGATCCTTATTTACATCTTGCTAGTTATCTAGAATTGTGTGCTACATTTAAATATGATGAAGTGTCAAATGATGTTGTCACGCTTATACTTTTTCCTTTTTCACTAGGGATAAAACTAAGATGTGGTAAAACTCTTTAGCACCTGGATCAATTAGAACTTGGGGAGATTTGTCACAAAAATTTTTATCTAAATATTTCTCACCTTCAAAAATTGCTAAGCTTAGAAATGATATCACAACTTTTTTGTCAGTCTTAAGGGGAATCAATTTATGAAGCCTGAGAAAGATTTAAAAATCTCTTTAGAAAGTGCCCACACCATGCATTAACAGATTGGTTAATAATTCAAACTTTTTATAATGAGTTGGTTGAAACTCTTAGATCGATAATTGATTCTCGTGATGGTGGATCATTAATGTGAAAACCATTTGATGAAGCATATTCATTAATTGAAGAGATAGCTACTAATAGTTTTCAATGGCCCTTTGAAAGGGTAAATCCAAAAACAGTAGCTAGTATTCATGGTTCTGATGTAATATCTATTTTAGCTGCCTAAATAGCTGCTATATCAAAGAAGATAGATCAATATGGAATGAATTATTCTTANAACCAAAATCTCAAAATCCTTCAAATTGAGCTTCCAATTGAACTCAAAATTACTTCAATCTTTCACCAAAAATGTTCATTACAATCATTTACACAATTTTGATGAATGAATTGAGCTCAAGGTCATGGCTAGCCTAGTACAAACCCAAGCTTTAGCCAAATTGACTTACATGGACCCCTTCATCAAAAGTTGTCCTAATCTAGCCAAATTGGTCAAGGCAAAGCCACCACAACCAGATTTTAGACCTTATTGACCAGGCTAAACCCCATGGAACCACCCAAATGAGACATGGACCAAAGGAACCCCAAATCAAGTGATTTATTTCCAAAATTGCTTAAGCTTAAGGGATTTTTACCAAAACTAAACACCTGCCCAAATAAATTGTTGTGACAGATTCCCCTAGCTCACCTGGCCACCTCCCCTAGACTTGTGGCCGGACTAGTCACCGGAGGAGCCAAAACCATGAGCCACCCTTAAGAAGTCCAAACTCAATTCAAACCTAGAGGCTACCTCATCTGATTTGAAGTTTAGAGCCTCTCTGCCCTCCACATAGGCAACACTTTGCACCCATACATTGACGCACAGAGCCACCCTAAGATATTTTTTATAAAAGATCCACCTCCATGGCCATGAAGGTGTGCTGAAAATTTTATAAGGAAGGCCTCTGAAATTACTCCATGAGCTTCCTTGAGACCTCCACAGTGCAACCCAACCACTCTATTGCCCTAATTCCTCTTGCCGGAGTTCAATTTTTGAGCTCAAATCCTTGCCAGAGACAGAACATTCTCCACCACAGATCCATAGTGCATCAAATCCAAATTAAACTCACCCACACCATCACCACACTGAACTAAGACAAATCCCTTTAAAATACCCCTCATACAGAGCCTCTAAGATAGCTCTAGACCAAAGCTGCACCACCCATTGGAGGAGCTCTGAACCAGACCCAAGCTAGGATCCAATTAGTGCATCCAAGAGGCTCTCCAAACCCCACTGAACCTTCCACAAGCATCCAATTGAGGCTAAACCTCTTGTACAGAGGTATAAATCATTTTCCCCAAAATCCAAGCTCGGTTTGGGACATTATGAAGCTAACTTATAATTCATGCTTGATCAACTGTATATATATGTGCTCGTCTCGGTTAGATGAATGTTTAGAAACAAATTTCATGTAATTTCTTGGAGAATCTAGAAAGAAATTAGGGTTAGAAAACCTACGATTACGGGTTTAAACTAGACGGGGACGAAGACCATGGACAGTTGGATAGCGCTTGTACTGAATGGGCGGCTCTGATGCGGTCGGACGACACTACAATTCGTGAATGTGCCGTCAAACCAAATAGCGCCGGCCAACAAGAGGAGGACGTGTGGCCCACTTTGACACTGTCACAGGATGACTTCTTTAACGAAATTAGGGCATTTTCTCATTAAATTAAATCACAAAACTTCAAAAATCCATATCTTGGTGTATAAAAATCACAAAAATAAAATAAAAATACCATCTTGCTCTGTGAATAGAGAAAAATAATGTGGAAATGGTTTGGTGTTTATTTGATGCATATTTTATTTTTAATTAATTAAATACTATTTTGAGTCTTTTAACTCTCCATGCATGTAGACATTTCACCATGACTTGATATTTTGGCATGTTGTTGCCTCTGTCATGGGGGACATTCTCTGATTTTTCAAAATCAGAGGAGGTCTCTAGACAGAGATCCATATTTTTCAAGTTTATGTCTATTATTTACATAAATTAATCATAATAATTAGCATGTTTCTTAGAAAACTCCAAGAAAATTTTGAAAGGTTTATTGTGGTCAGAGAAAAATATTTCATGGGCTAAGGCATTAAGAATACACTCAACTTTCACCAAATCCTAAAACACAAAGAAAATTATTTTGGGAAATATAAACATCTAAATGACTTGGTTTTTATTCTCCACTGTAATTTAAAGTTCAGAGAACTCCCCATAAAATTTCAAAATATTTGGAGCTCATTTGGTAACTCAAATTGATTTTCTAAGTTAAATGTCATTTTTAACACAAAAGTGATTTTTAACAATCAAAATATAACTAAAATAATTATAAAAATTAGTTTTTGGAGTTCTCTATCATCAGATGAATCTTCTAAAAATAAATTTGTACTTAAAATAAAAATTCCATTTTTAAGCTTTTTTTAATATTTAAATAATTAAAAAATATAAAAATCACAAAAATAATAAAAATTATGAAAATGTTCTAAATTTTTTCCTAAGCACTTAGAAACAATAGGAATATTTTTCCTGATTTTCTAAGTGAAGATATTAAATTTTGAAGCTTAAAATAATTTTTAAAGGCTAAAAATGGATTTTCACTAAAATAATTCTAACAATTCATAGGAAAATGATAAAAATGTGAAATTTATTTCTTTAGGTTCCTTATTCTCAAAGATATTTAACAAAAATATAAAACTTAATTTTCCACATTTAAAATATTTTATAATTAGTAAATACTCTAAAACTTTAAATAATTCTAATAATTAAAACAAAACTCAAAAAATTATGAAATTTGGTTCCAATGATTTTCTGGTCTAAGTCTACCTCTAGTAAAACTTTCAAGGGATTAGCCTTTATGTTGATCAAGTTATGGAATTTTCTTTGAAAAATCCTATCTCTTTCATATAAATAATTATATAAATTAAACATAATTTCGAAAAGATCACTTTTTCTCCTTTGATGTCTTAATAAACCTATGAGTGAGGTGGGATGCAAATTTCAAAGTCATTTGAATTGAATTTGATGAATTATGAAGTATTAGAGCCTTAGGGGCAAAAGTGTAATTTTAGAAATTTAGCCTTAATTAACATTATGCTTATTCAATAAAGGGAAATGGATAACGTTTGATCCCAATTAACATATTTGGATGATTGAAACACAAGGGGATTAATTGGTGGAAACCAATCTCACTTTTATCAATTAAAGAATAAATTTGTAATTTCCTTAAATTATTAAAATTTGGAAATATGGTCAATTAAATGATCCTAGACTTAGGGGTGTGATTTTGGGTGTTAATAACTCACTAATTTAACACCCCTATTTGATGTTCAAATGAATTTAAAAAATGAATCATCATCACTTAAAATTCAATCTCTTTCAAAATATGACTAAAACATCCGCTAGGATCTGGCTTAGTTGTGACCTAAGCTAAATCAAATTTTGTTAAATGAGGATTAGAAAAGTGAAGATAATTAAAAATTGAACTCCTTTGAAGCACTCAAGCCCAAATTAAAAATTTGGCTAAGTGTCTTAGTAGCACTAACTTTCCCATTTAAGAGTTTTCACCTGCATAATTCTCAAATTAAATTATAAGTGATAATTACCCCACTCTTAGGGATAATTGAAACATCAATGTTCATTGAGCATTAAAGGTATTTACAGGATGGGTTATTAAGCAATATAATAAGTTTATAAAGAGCTTGAGACTTTTCACCAGGCAGTGAGAGGGAGGCACAGACCTGCTTCTTTCTCCAAATCTACTGGATACCTCGGAGGTCTACTAAACTTAATTTTTTTGCTTAACAAAAATCATCCTTAATCAAATTAATAGAGACCCACCAAGATATGACCTAAGGTTGGGTAGATCGCTAAAACCTTACTTTTTTGCTTTATAGAAAGTGCTCTCACATGCATTTTAAGTTTCAGATGGTGGAACGAGAAGATTCGCTAGGTACGCTTTTCATAGTTTACAGTGTCGTCTTTCTAATACTTTCATACTATACTTTTTATGCTTATAAAACTGGCATGCTGAACAACAGTGTCACCTTGCATGAAAACCAAAAATATTAGGATAACCACAAAACTAAAACCAAAACCCAAAACAAAAATTAAAATCAACCAAGATAAAAATCACCTCCACAACATTCAAAATATAAACCAACTCAAAATTTAATCACAAACATCAAAAAAACCACAACTACAACTAAATTAAGACTTTTCTATCGGATGATCGAGAATCCCTTGGAGGAGGTAACCTATAGTTGCTAACAAGGCTTCCCACGGTCTAAATGAAAGTATGGAACTCATTAAGTTGAGTTTAGTAAATTCATTTGGACTAAGGAAATCCAACAAAAAATAGCGATACCGGAATGAGGGAACCATAGGATTATAACCGGCATCGCTCTAATCAACTTTAATATGCCCTAATAAATTTTTAAGGAACTACAACCATAAGGCCACCTAATTTAACATTATAACTTGACACCCTAGAAAACTTAAACTCATTACGACAAGGAGCTTGGAGCTAGCATGGTGGGCAGCACGGTCATCTTCAATAGCAAAACCTGTCATCCCTAACTAAACCATTTCCTTCCTTAGAATTAAACAACAAATCCATAGGACTTTGAGGTTGTTTACTAATGTAAGATAAATCCTTACCTCATCTTTAGGCCTTTCTACAGCTCTGTTGTGCAATATAAACCCTAACTCGTATTAGAATTTTGAGGTTGTCGTTCATCACGATCTAAATCCTCACATCTTCCAGGCTATTTGTGAGATCGTTCCACACAAATGTAAGCCCTAACAAATAAAATTGGCAGGATGAAAAACTCAAATGAATTTCTCTTCAAAACTGAAGCCAAACAATAGAATAAACTGGGAAGTCACCGAGGTTATCCTCCAGATCCATGACATCCCCTAGTTCTTCCTCCTTTAAATTCCAAAAACAAAATATTCCAAATTTGAACCAATCCCATTTCACACCTCTCTGTCCGATCTCATTGAAAAGTCCTATACTTTGACCTCCTTGAAAATAATATTTCGTTATTTTTATCGAGAGTTTTCTTAGGTGACTCCGGTTATTTAAGATTTAACTAACTATAGGGGTTTGCCCTTATAAGAAGCTTTTTCAAACCCAGTTTAATATAAAACATATTTAATTATTTATATTAAATAAAGGAAATTTTCAGTAAATAAAATGATTTTACATATCAAACTGATGTCATATATTTCTTGGTTTATTTGATCGAGTCTCATCCTCAAATCTTGTGTTTATCCTTTAGGATAGATACATAGTTTGAGGTATAGTAATTTTTCATTTAAACTATGAAAAATATGCGGTCAGTTTGATTTCATATTTTTCTAAACTTAAATCTATATGTAAATTAAACTGTCCTTCAAAAGCGGGCGACGGGATTTCGAATCCGGCGACCCTTCTTACGGGCAACTCCTCCAATCAAAATAGCGTCGACATCTGCTAGATTAGATATTGCATTATGGGCATATAAGACAGCTTATAAGACACTTATAGAAATGTTCCAGTATAAATTAATTTTTGGGAAGGCTTGTCACTTACCAGTATAATTAGAGCATAAGGCTTATTGGGCTAATAAGGAATTCAATTTCAATTTAAAAGAAGTTGGCGAGAAAAGATTACTGCAATTGAATGAGCTTGATAAAATTAAGAAGGAATCTTACGATAATGCTTGGATTTATAAGGAAAATAAAAGGATGGCATGATTGAAAGAAAATAAAAAAGAAATTTTAGCATGGGCACGAAGTTTTATTACACAATATTGAGAAGTGCTTTGTTAAAAACATCTTTATTTACCTAATTGCATGAAAAAATTGAGAATTTATGGATCGATGAAATGGCAAATTTTTTTGGAATTGACGTATGATGCGCCAGATTGGCGCATTATGCACCATATTTCAGAGAGCTGGCGCATGATGAGCTAGAATCTGCGCATGAAGTGCTGCGACAATGAAAATGACTTAAAAGGTTTCAAATGAAATTTTTTGGCAACTTCTTCTTGTTAAAACTCCCATAAGCTAATTCAAAAGTCAATTTTAAGGGAAAAACAAGGGAAAAGTCGGTAGTTTTTAANGGCGCATGAAGTGCTGCGACAATGAAATGACTTAAAAGGTTTCAAATGGCATTTTTGGCAGTTTCTTCTCGTTAAAACTCCCATAAGCTAATTCAAAAGTCAATTTTAAGGGAAAAACAAGGGAAAAGTCGGTAGTTTTTAATTCCAATGGCGTCCCACTCAAAAAATTCCGCCAGATTTGGAATTTTTAACGGAGAAATTTCATCAGTTTAAATGCACAGAAGTTGCATGACCGTGTTCTTGTGAAGAAGAGGTTAATCAAAGAAGGGGGGTTTATGAATCAAGGATTCAATGCACTGAATATTAGAGTAGAAGAGATTATTGCACAGAGACGCTAAGAAGTGCTTTGTTACACTACTACTGCCGTAGTTTTCCCTATGGTAAAAGAGTTTTATAAAAAATCTTCATGAAATCAATCAAGGAATTGTCTATGTTCAACACAAGTTTGTGCAATTCAATCCTTTAAGAATAAATGAGATGTTTATGTTTGAAAATGTGTCTATTTGCCACTATGCAAATTTTATCCCTACGAGAGATAATATGAATGAACTCTATTGTTACCTTACGGATGAAGATGCAAATTGGGAGGCCAAAGATGATGGAAATGTAAGTTTTTCTTCATCATTGTCAAATCCTGCTTCTAAGGCGTGGTATTTCTTTATTGCATTGAAATTACTTCCCACTATGAAAATCAGTAAGGTAACTAAGGAGAGAGTTATTTTGAACTACTGTATTCAAACTAGAAACCTATTAATATTGGAGCAATAATTGTAAAATCGATTTTGGGTTTGATTGTCAATGGATTTGCAACTAGATTGGGGCATAAATCCACTATTTTCCTACTATGCATTCAATCACAAGTACCTTATGAGAGTTGGGAGAAAGTGCTTCTCTCTTAGAAGACGATAGACCCATAAGTCTATTGCAACTATATTGGAATGGTAGATGAGAATGATATGAATGCACTGATGGATCAAGCATCCCAGAATTCATTACATATGCAGCCTTACTTTAGTTTGAATGTACTTTTGAAGAAGATTAAAAATATAGAAAAAGAGGTACAGAACCTTATGCATGTAATTGGGAATATTTCTGAAATGTTGGATCATCTGGATTGGAGACTGAAGGAACTGTTTGAACATACTGGTCATATTGAAGATGGTTTTGGTACGTATGTTCAAGAAATATGCTCGGATTTAGGAAGATTCAGCGGATGAATTTCCTTACTTCTACAACTTGTACATACACTACCAATCTATGGGAGAGGACGAGAGCGAAGAAGATGCTTGAACTTAATCTATGGACGAAATATTTTGTTTAGTACTGCTTGTTTGTGTTAGTATGTTATGTTGCATTATATTTACTTTTACTATTAAACTCTATTGATGTTTGTGTTTAGTATTTTGATGTTTATTTTATAGTGTTAGGATGTTTGGTTTGCATTGGACACTAAATTAAATGATTGTTGGCTTGAAAAATATTTGTTTGTGTTAGCTCAGATTTTATAAATAAAAGTGAGCTCTGTGTTGTTTCTAAAAGTTTGGTGTTAGAGTAATGTTTAAATTATGATTATAAATTTTCATTTTAGTTAATTAAAGGAGGACGTATAGCGATACACAACAAATTTCCACTTAATACAAAATCTTGAAAATTAAGGCGTTGGCACCAGATGCGCCAAATTGGTGCATGAATCACCGGTTAATAGAGAGGTGGCGCATGATGTGCAAGATTAGATGTTAGAAGCCGCAAAGTCTGTAAAATGCCAAATTGCCTAAAATACCACAAAATTGTAGAGTAAAATTCTATTTTTACTACTTGGGTCGTCTACTACCTTTAAACCATGACATATGGCTTTAGATTGTGCGCGTGAGAGAGCATTTCAGAGGCTAAAGATCTTATATTTAATTTTCTCTTTGTAAGGCCTTCACTTTAATCTAGAAACTTTAGATTTAACTATGAATTTTTCCTACATTATGGAAGATCCAAAATTTGAGATTTTTTATGGGCAAGCTTGAAGAAAAATCATAGTGAAAAGTTTCTTACCAAATAATCTTACTTGGGGAGTTAGATTTTTGATTTTGTGATTTATATGGATTTTATTTTGATTTTCATAGAAATTATAACGGCTCCATGATACACCTAAAATATATAGTATTTTTAAAAATATTTTTATACCTATTTTTGAGATACTGCGCTTTAATGAAAGGTATTTTTGTGTTTTTCTTGCAGATACAGGTAAAAAGAGTGTAAAAGGCTTAAAGGAGTGAAAAATAATGAAATTCGGAGCAAAAAGGTGAAAATATGTAAAAGCGTTTTGGCGCCTAAGCACGAGATCCAGTGTCGGTTAAGCGTCGATTAAACAGAGAAGGTCGCGCCTAAGCGCCGATTAAATAGAGAAAGCCGTGCCTAAGCACCAGAGGCCTCGCGCTTAAGCGCCAGTGGCAGTTATTGGACAAGTAAATTTAGTTCTTACAAAATTTGAAAAGGTTTTTGAGCCACCCATTGGCTTAATAGGTGGTTATAACCACCATGGATGAAAATTATCACAAAAGGATGCATCTCTTAGGGAAATACATTCGAATCAAGACATATTTTGAAAAGAAACTAAGACACCTTTTGGAAAATTATAAAAGAAAGAAGAGCGGACTTTGAAAAGAGTCCTGAAAAGGTCTGAAAAAGTGTGAGTCCTGAATGTATTGGAATGTTTTGAAAGTTCTCATTTGAGGAGTTAGTTCGGAGAGATTTTTTAGGCACCACTTTTACTTTTATTTTATCCTTTTTGTTATTTACTTTAGAGTGATTGTAAAGAAAAGAGAATCAAAGGAACTTCAAGAGTTTGGTGGAGGACTTGAGATAATTTTTATTTTTTTTGTTTTGAGACTACTTTTGGTTTTAATTGAGAATTGTTGTTGGTTTGATAATAATTTATTCTTTTAGACTAAAGTGTGGTTTTGTTTTTTGCATGAATTCTGAGTATTTTTCTTTATATTTCTTCTTAAAATGAAAAGTAATTAAGTTTTGGATGGAAGTTGTGGAAAGTATTGATCTTCAATGATGGAAGAAGTTGTGGTAATTAAGTTTTGGATGGAAGTTGTGGAGAGTATTGATCTTTAATGTTGGAAAAAGTTGTGAAGTGTTGGATGTAAGTTGTGGAGAGTATTGATCTTTAATGTTGGAAGAAGTTGTGATGATTGTTTTGGATGGAAGTTGTGGAGAGTATTGATCTTTAATGTTGGAAGAAGTTGTGATGATTTATTTGGATGGAAGTTGTGGAGAGTATTGATCTTTAATGTTGGAAAAAGTTGTGATGATTTAAATTAGGCACTTCATTTACTTTTTGATTTGGCCAATCCAGATGTTAAAATTTGTTGTGAGAAAATGTAAGAGCCGGGTTGGTATTGTCTCAGTCAACAATCGGAAAGAATCACATGAGGTTGTATGAATGAGAATGTAGTTCATATGATTGAGTGCAAATAAATAGAAAAATATTCTTTGAAGGGTGTAGAGTTAGAGGACTTTAAAGTGACAGGTTAAAGCCCCCAACTTGGTTTATTGTTTTAGGTTCTGATACAAGATGTTAGCCCCTAGGTGGAGGGAATTGAGGGAATTCTAGAGTGAGAGCTAGTATCTTCCATGCCTAGCCGATTTTCAGAACTATTCAAATTTTAAATTAGCCAATGTTCTTTATAGCATCTCTAGTAAGTGTAAGAATATTATTGCTCCTATTTGGCACAACACAATTTGCATATTTCAACAACAAAATTCCTACACTTATTACTGATTCATAACAAGAAGAAAGATATTTTCATATTTAATGCTTTTCTTCTACAAAAACTCTAGTTATCTTTTTAAATTGTTATTGTTCTATCAAAATATTGAAAATAACAAAAATATTTAAATTTTCATTATTGTAAAAATTATCATTAGTTTAGATAATTATCTTTTTATTAAAAATAGAAAGTTTGTTGTTCAATAGTGCATATTGCGCATTCTCCCTATGGGTTCGATATTCAGGTCTTAATCAAAAAGTCTTATATTACTTGATAACAATACGTATACTTATGAAGTATCCTAATATATATAAATTAAAAGTTAAATTATTATTTTTATTGAGGATCAAGTTTTTGCTTTTGTTGCAAAGTAACAAAATATAAGTGAAATATAATCTGAATTATTGTTGTATTGTGCATATTAGCAGTTTCCAGTGATCAAGTTTTTGGCGCCGTTGCCGGGAGAAGTTGATTTTAGAAGAAAATTTCTATTTTTAGAAAGACTTATTTAAACTTTAAGTTAGTAAGGAAATATAAGTGAAATATAATCTAAATTATTGTTGTACTGTGCATATTAGCAGTATCTAAGGATCACTCCATGAGTAAAGAGAAGAAAGCTGACAAAAGATTTTGATGCAAGGAGATTTGTTAATTTCAAAGCCCAACATTGTTATAACACTCAAATGAAATAAATAAAACTTAATCCAAGAATGAGCATTTGTTAACCTGGGTGGTGAGATCGATAAGTTGATCATCACCAAAAATTCAGAAAGGTTTTGCTACTTCACTACAGTAGTGATTGTACTAATGATTCGGGAGTTTTATGCCAACTTGAGGTATACCACTGACGATCACATCCTTGTGAGAGTTAATTGATACACAAAAATAATATATTATTTTAAGTACATATTTTATGCTTATTTTTTGTGATATTGCACTTTAAAGAAGGGTATTTTCATGTTTTTATTATAGGTATATCATTTTTAGGCATTTGGAGCAAAAAATGGCAAAAAGGATGAAATTCAGAGCGAAAACAACCAATTTTGAAAGCATGATGCGCCAAAGTCTAGAGAACAAGTGCATGATGCACCAGAGGCAACTTTTTATGAATTAAAGCGGTTCAAGATAAATTTTGCACAAATTTTTAAAGGTACACTTGTTCTACACACCACTTGGAGTGATTTAATGCATCTAGACACTTTGGAAGTTCTTTTATGGAGGGATATGTAACTTGGATCAAATGACACATTTTTTGAATTCAAAAGAATTGACTTTTGGAGGAAATCTTGGAGGGAATTTTAAATTCCTTTTGAAAGGAGGCAGCCCAAAATAAAAGGGGAAGACTTCATAGAGTTGAAAAAGAGTTGGAAGGGGGATAAAAAAGGAAAGAAGGTGGTGGCGTGAAAGGAAAGGAGAGGAGATTTTCTTCTAGGGTTGTAAGAGGAGAGGTAAGGTAAGAGATTTCTTCTTCATTACACTTCTAAAAGAGAATTGAGTGTGTTTGTAAAGAGAGAAAGGCTTGGAGAGAACTTCTAGAAATTTTCTTGGGAAGGATTGTGTGATAAGTTGTGTCTTTTATCTCTTTTATTTTGTAAATTTATTTTTATATATGAAATCTGTGTTTTGTCTTTTCCTTTCATGAATTCTGAGTAGTCTTTTTATCCTTCTCCCTATTTTAAGTTATATCTTTGTGAAGAATTAATTTTATTTTCTATGGTNAAAGAATTGTGTGATAAGTTGTGTCTTTTATCTCTTTTGTTTTGTAAATTTATTTTTATTTATGAAATTTGTGTTTTGTCTTTTCCTTTTCATGAATTGTGAGTAGTCTTTTTATCCTTCTCCCTATTTTAAGTTATATCTTTGTGAAGAATTAATTTTATTTTCTACGATTTTAATTGTTAATAATTTATGATGATTTAAACTATGATCTTCATTCACTTTTTGATCTGGCCAATTGAAATATTAATACATGTTGAGAAACATGTCCTGAAAAGGGGTATGATTTCTACAATAAAAGGAGAATCACATTTGATTTCACGGGTGTGTATGTCATCCATGAAATCGAGTGCAAATAAATATAGAAATATACTTTATTGGATGCAGAATTGGAGATTTTAAGGTGGTAGATTAAAATCCCCAATTCGGTCCAGTTGATTGAAAACTAATGTAAGATTATTAGCCCTCAGGGGAGGGAGTAATGGGAGCTCTTNGGGAGAATCACATTTGATTTCATGGGTGTGTATGTCATCCATGAAATTGAGTGCAAATAAATATAGAAATATACTTTGTTGGATGCAGAATTGGAGATTTTAAGGTGGTAGATTAAAATCCTCAATTCGGTCCAGTTGATTGAAAACTAATGTAAGATTATTAGCCCTCAGGGGAGGGAGTAATGGGAGCTCTTGAGTGATAGCCGGTATCCTCCCAGCCTAACCATGGTATTAGGGACCAAACTTTGGAATTCAATCCTCTTTATAGCACTCGAAAGAAGGTAAGGAATATGTTTGTTCTTATTTGACACAAAATAGTTTTTATAAATATATTTTCAAATGATTATAATTTCTTCACAATCCATATACTCATTGTAAAGGGGAAGGATTCTTTCTTAAATTTGAATCTTCCATAAACAAAAAATTTATTTAGTAATTGTAATTTTACTTTTGAAAGTTTAGTTTTAAATAGTTTACTTTGTTTTTTAACTGCATATTGTATAACATTCACGTTAGTAGTTAATATTCAAACTTCATGCTTTACTTTTTTTTTGTATTTTTTAATTATAAAATAATTTCAAAAACTTACTTATAAGGGTTTCCAACTTTCATGTGGGATCGATATCTAAAACTCCATTAGAGCCCTTTATTACTTGAGTGACACATATACTTGCATTAATTTTAAAAGGGATTTGGCAGTTTAAAAAGAGGTTTAAAGGTAAACTATTTTCATAAAAGGTATTTTTATTGAGATTACATTGCATATTAATTATTATATCTGTCATGTGTATTTCGTAATATTGAAAAATATTTGCAAAATTTACACACTAAATCTACCCCGCATCATGTTTCTTTGGCGCCGTTGTCGGGGAAGTAACAAAAAGTATTTGTCAGAATTTAATTATATTTTAAAAATATATAAATAAAGTGTTTTAAGTTTATTTTTGAACATTTTTTTAAGTGTGTTTGCCTATTTTTAATCACTTGCTTTGTTTGTTTATGTGTAATGTAGGATCTGAAAATTTAGTACCTTAGGATTTTGAGTTAGAAAAAACTACTAGAAAAATCTGAAAACAACAAAAAGAAATAGATCACTTTAGCAAAATGTCTTGCAATTTGAATAATGCTGGAAATGCAAATTAATATAATCAAAGACCTTTAAGAGATTATGATAATCCTACAACAGATGAAATTCTTTTGAGTATACAGAACCCTGTTGTAGCTGCCAATTCATTTNCTTGTAATATTGAAAAATATTTGCAAAATTTACACACTAAATCTACCCCGCATCATGTTTTTTTGGCGCCGTTGCCGGGGAAGTAACGAAAAGTATTTGTCAGCATTTAATTATATTTTAAAAATATATAAAAAAAAAGTGTTTTAAGTTTATTTTTGAACATTTTTTTTAAGTGTGTTTGTTTATTTTTAATCACTTGCTTTGTTTGTTTATGTGTAATGTAGGATCTGAAAATTTAGTACCTTAGGATTTTGAGTTAGAAAAAACTACTAGAAAAATCTGAAAACAACAAAAAGAAATAGATCACTTTAGCAAAATGTCTTGCAATTTGAATAATGCTGGAAATGAAAATTAACATCATCAAAGACCTTTAAGGGATTATGATAATCCTACAACAGATGAAATTCTTTTGAGTATACAGAACCCTGTTGTAGCTGCCAATTCATTTGAGCTTAAAGCTATTATTATCCAAATGGTACAAAACAATCAGTATGGGGGAACATCAACTAAAGATCCTTATTTACATCTTGCTAGTTATCTAGAATTGTGTGCTACATTTAAATATGATGAAGTGTCAAATGATGTTGTCACGCTTATACTTTTTCCTTTTTCACTAGGGATAAAACTAAGATGTGGTAAAACTCTTTAGCACCTGGATCAATTAGAACTTGGGGAGATTTGTCACAAAAATTTTTATCTAAATATTTCTCACCTTCAAAAATTGCTAAGCTTAGAAATGATATCACAACTTTTTTGTCAGTCTTAAGGGGAATCAATTTATGAAGCCTGAGAAAGATTTAAAAATCTCTTTAGAAAGTGCCCACACCATGCATTAACAGATTGGTTAATAATTCAAACTTTTTATAATGAGTTGGTTGAAACTCTTAGATCGATAATTGATTCTCGTGATGGTGGATCATTAATGTGAAAACCATTTGATGAAGCATATTCATTAATTGAAGAGATAGCTACTAATAATTTTCAATGGCCCTATGAAAGGGTAAATCCAAAAAGAGTAGCTAGTATTCATGGTTCTGATGTAATATCTATGTTAGTTGCCTAAATAGCTACTATATCAAAGAAGATAGATCAATATGGAATGAATTATTCTTAGACAACACCTATGCTTGAAGAAAACTCATTGGGACCAATTATAGAATCTCAACCTTCTTATGAGACCTTAAATGCAATGAACAATCATTCTAATAATCCTTATGACAATTATTATAATCCTGATTGGAAGAATCATCCAAACTTTTGTTAGAGTAACAATAATTCTAATGCTACAAATCCACAATGGGGAAACAATACTACATAACCTTTGGGAAACTCCAAAAAATCAAGGGGATCGAGCTTATAAACCTTATTACCCCCCAGTGTTTCATAATTTGTAGAGCAGAAAAAAAGCTATCACTGGAAGAATTTATATGGCAAATGGGTAGTCAATTACAAAGTCAAGGAGCTACAATTAGAAATATGGAAAATCAATTGGAATGTATTACCACCGCACTTAGCAATAGACGTCTAGGAACATTGCCTAGTAAAGTTGAAGTAAATCCTAAAGATCAGAACAAAGAGCAAATTAAAGCTATTCAACTAAGAAGTGGAAAAGAATTAGAAAACAGAGTTGAACAAGAAGTTGAAATTGAAAAAGATGAGGTGGAAAATAAAAAATCGTGTGAAGATTTTCATTTTGAGTTAGAAAGTTATATTAAACCTATGAAAATCTCTGTATAAATACCACCACCNTTTAGAGTAACAATAATTCTAATGCTACAAATCCACAATGGGGAAACAATACTGCATACCCATTGGGAAACTCCAAAAAATCAAGGGAATCGAGCTTATAAACCTTATTACCCCCCAGTGTTTCATAATTTGTAGAGCAGGAAAAAAGCTATCACTGGAAGAATTTATATGACAAATGGGCAGTCAATTACAAAGTCAAGGAGCTACAATTAGAAACATGGAAAATCAATTGGAATGTATTACTACCGCACTTAGCAATAGACCTCTAGGAACATTGCCTAGTAAAGTTAAAGTAAATCTTAAAGATCAGAACAAAGAGCAAATTAAAGCTATTCAACTAAGAAGTGGAAAAGAATTAGAAAACAAAGTTGAACAAGAAGTTGAAATTGAAAAAGATGAGGTGGAAAATAAAAAATTGTGTGAAGATTTTCATTTTGAGTTAGAAAGTTATATTAAACCTATGAAAATCTCTGTATAAATACCACCACCTCCATTTCCTCAAAGATTGAAGAAGAAAATAGAGATAACCAATTTTCTAAATTTTTGAAAATTTTGAGGAAATTAATGATAAACATTTGATTTATTAAAGCTTTGGAAAAAATGACAAGCCATGTGGAGTTCATGAAGAGTATACTTAATAAGAAAATGAAGTTTGTAGATAATGAGACTGTTGCACTCAGTGAATAGAATAGCATTAGAATTCATAGAAAAACTATATGAAAAACTTAAGATCCTGAAAGTTTTAAAATTCATTGTGATATTGGCAAACAATTTTATGGAAAAGCTTTATGTGATTTAGGAGCCAATATTAATCTTATGTTGTTATCAATNGCTAGAATTCATAGAAAAACTATATGAAAAACTTAAGATCCTGAAAGTTTTACAATTCATTGTGATATTGGCAAACAATTTTATGGAAAAGCTTTATGTGATTTATGAGCCAATATTAATCTTATGTTGTTATCAATTTTCAAAAGGTTGGGCTTAGGAGATATTTCACCTAAAACTGTAACTCCTCAGCTAGTTGATCATTCGATTACCTATCTTAAAGGAGTCATAGAAGATGTTTTAGTAAAGGTTGATAAATTTATCTTTCCTGTGGAATTTATTGTATTAGATATGGAGGAAGATAAAAAAATTCCTATCATTCTAGGAAAACCATTCCTAGCCACTAGAAGAGTTTTGATAGATGTGCAGAACTGAGAACTAACCATGAGAGTTAGCGATCAAAATGTTACATTTAATATTGCAAAATCAATGAGATACCCTGCAAAAGAGCAAGAGATTGAATGCTTTAGAGTGAATATTAACAAATATTTAAGCCATGAATATTTTAAAAAGACTTTTAAAAGAGAATTTAAAAAGGAATATATGGAATATCAAGATGAGGATAAAATTCAAGATGAATCTATGGGAGTAAAGGGGATTTGGATTATGTTCAGAAAAAAAATTGAAATGTTAGATCCTACAAAAAGTAATAAGAATTTGATTCCATCTATTGAGAAACCTCTTGAACTAGAACTAAAAACACTTCCTACACATTTAAAGTATGCATTCTTAAGAGATTTATCTACACTACCTGTTATAGTATCCTCATAATTAACTGATATGCAAGAACAGAAGTTGTTGGAAACTTTGAAAAGATATAAGAAAGCTTTTGGATGGATATTAGTTGATATTAAAGGAAACAGTCCTTCAATTTAGATGCATAGAATTTTATTAGAAGATCAACACAAACCAAGAGCTGATCCTCAAAGGAGACTAAATCTTATGATGAAAGAAGTTGTGAAGAAAGAAATTTTAAAATGGTTAGATGCTGGGTAAGTCCAATTCACTGTGTTTCAAAGAAAGGAGGTGTCACTGTAGTGACAAATGAGCATAACAAATTAATATCAATAAGACAAGTCACTGTTTAGAAAATCTGCATTGATTTAAATTCAGCCACTTGGAATAATCATTTTACTTACTTTTTTTGGACTAGATGTTGGGTAGTCTGGCTGGGCATAATTATTTTTATTTTCTAGATGAATATACCTATTATCATCAAAATCTTATTGATTTGAAGGATCAAGAGAAAATAACATTTATTAGTCCTTATGGAACGTTTGTTTTTCGGTGAATGCCCTTTGGATTATGTAATGCAGCTGCAACATTTTAAAGATGTATGATATTAGTTTTCAGTGATTTATTTGAAAAGGGAATTGAAGTCTTTATGGACGATTTTTTTGTGTTTGGAACTTCATTTGAAATATTTTTAAATCATTTAAAGAATGTTTTGGAATGTTGTGAAAAGGCTAATCTAGTATTGAACTGGGAAAATGTCAATTAATGGTTGTAGGAGGAGTTGTGCTTGGACATAAAATTTCAAAAAATGGCATGGAAGTAGATCCTGTAAAAATATAGGTTATATCAAACTTATCTCCACCTACTACAATAAGAAGAGTCAGGAGCTTTCTAAGACATGCTAGATTTTACATGAGATATACTAAAGGCTAGTCATAAATTACTAAACCTTTAAGACAGCTTCTGAAAAAAAATAAAAAATTTGACTTTAATCAAGATTGCTTTAAAGCCTTTGAATATTTAAAGAAAAAATCAATCACTGCTCCTATAATTGTTTTACCTAATTGGGAGAAACCTTTTGAACTAATGTGTGAGGCTAGTGATTATGTTATTGAACTTATTTTAGGGTAGAGATATGATAAGATTTTGAAAGTCATATACTATGCATGTAAGACTCTTAATCAAACTCAGATCAATTACACCACTACTGAAAGAGAGTTATTAGCCATTGTATATGCTTTTGATAAGTTTAGATCATATTTGATTGGACCTAAGTGTGTTGTGCATATTGACCATTCGGCTATTAAATATTTGATGCAAAAGAAGGATATTAAACTAAGATTAATTACATGGGTACTTCTGATGGAAGAGTTTGATTTTGTAATATTCAATAGAAAAGGAATGACAATCAAATTTTTTATCATCTATTAAAGCTAGAACAGGAAGAAATATTTGATTTGGAAAAAGAAATTATTGAAATTTTCCTGATGAACAACTTTATGCTATGAAAGGAAGGGAAATACCTTGGTATGTTGACAATGTAAATTATATTGTAAGTAGTATTTTACCATATGGACTGATAAAACAACAGGAAAAAAAATTTATTCATGACGCAAAATCTTATTTTTGGGATGATCCTTATTTGTATAAAAAATGCAAAAATTTGGTAATGAGATGATGTGTGACTTATAAATAAATTCAAGAAATTTTTCATAAATGTCATGATTCTGAATTTATAGGTCATTTTGGGAATGATATAACTGTTCATAAAAAATTTCAATATGGATTTTATTGGTCTACTCTATTTAGAGATGTTAATATATATATATAAAAACATGTGATTGGTGCCAGAGAGTAGGTAATATTTCAAAAACAAATGAAATGCCTGTAAATTTTAATTTGGAAATTGAAATTTTTGATTCATGGGGATTGGATTTTATGGGACCATTTATACCTTCATTCAGAAATATTTATATATTGATTGCAGTGGATTATGTTTCAAAATGGATTGAAGTAATCGCTTTACTTAGATGTGAAGCTCGGAGTGTTTCAAAAGTTTTAATTAAAAATTTTTTTACAAGATATAAAATGCCGAGAGTAATCATTATCGATTGAGGATCTCATTTTAAAAATGCAAAAATTGCACGATTGGTGGAAAAATATAATATAATGCATAAATTACAACTACTTATCCTCCTCAGACTAATAATTTAATAGAAGTATCTAATCAAGAAATTAATAGAATTTTGGAAAAAAGTGTTAATATTAATAAAATAAATTGGTCTGTTAGGTTACATATGACATTATGGGCATACATGATAGCTTATAAGACACCCATAAGAATGTTCCCGTATAGATTAATTTTTGGGAAGACTTGTCACTTCCTAGTTGAATTGGAACATAAAGCTTATTAAGCTATAAAAGAATTAAATTTCAATTTGAAAGAAGCTAGGAGAAAAGATTATTCCAATTGAATAAGCTTGAGGAAATTAGGAATGAATCTTACGATAATGCAAGGATTTATAAGGAAAAGATTAAAGAATGACATGATCGAAATATAACAAGAAGATAATTTGAACTTGGACACGAATTTTTATTATAAAATACATAATTGAAATTATTTCTGGGAAAAATTAAAGTCTAGGTGGAAAGAGCCACTCAGAGTTATAAAAGTCTATCCTTATGGAGCCATTAATATTGAAGCCCCCAAGACTGGAAGAATATTTTAAGTGAATGGGCATAGATTGAAACCATATTTTGATGGTCAAAGCCCAGCTTTTAAACTAGCTGCAATATTTGTTCACCTAGAATAACACTAGGAATGTCAGGCTGACGACATTAAACCAAGTGCAGTTTGATTTATTTGAAATATTTTACATATATTTACTTTTAGGCCTTTATGAAATCCGTGTATTTGAGAAAAATATTTTGAGATATATTTATTTGCATAATTTTATGAAAAAATTGAGAATTTATTTGATCGAAATAAAAAAAAGTGCAATTTTTGGAACTAGCGCATGATGCGTCAAATTCCAGAGAGCTAGCGCATAATGCGCCAGATTTGGCGCATGATGCACCGTGGCAACAAAAATGACTAAAACGTGTCTAAAGGAACTTTTTGGTAGTTTATTCTCCTTAAAAATCCTAAAAACCAAATCTTAAGTATATTTTAAGGGGGAAAATGAGGGAAAAGTCACTAGATTTCAAATCAAATGGCTTCCCACTCAGAAAATTCTGTGAGATTTGGGATTTTTAACCGAATAAAGTTTGTTAGTTTTGATGCCCAGAAATTCCATGATCCAATTATAGTAAAGAAGAGGCTAATCAAAGAAAGGTAATTTTTGAATCAAGCATTCAACACACCGAATACTCTAGTGGAAGAGATTATTGTGCAGAGGTGTTGGGAAGTGTTTCGCTACACTACTGCAATTGTAATCATCCATATGGTGAAAGAGTTTTATGTAAATGTTCATGGGATCAACCAAGGAACTATTTATGTGGGAGGCAGGTTTGTGCAGTTCACTCCTTCAAGAATAAATGAGATGTTTATGATTGAGAATGTGCCTATCTGTCACTATGCAAATGTTTATGAACTCTACTGATACCTTAAGGATGAAGATGAAAATTGGGAAACCAGAGATGATGGGAATGTAAGTTTTTCCTCATCATTTTTAAACCCTATTTCATAAACCTTACATTTCCTCATTGCATCAAAATTACTACCCACCAAGAAAATCAGTAAGGTAATAAAGGAGAGTGTCATTTTAAAATGTTGTATTCAAACCGAAAAGCCTATTGATATTGGAGCCATAATTTTAAAATTAGTTTTGGATTTGATTGTGAATGGATCTACAACTGGACTTGGAAATCCATCCCTATTTTCCTACTATGCAGTCAATCACAAGTTTCTTATAAAAGTTGGGAAAAAGTGTTTTTTCCTTGGAAGCTGATGGATCTGGAAGTCTATTTCAACTTTATTGGAATGGGAGATGAAAATGATATGAATGCGCTGATGGATCAAGGATCAAAAAATTCATTAGCTATTCATCCCTACTATAATTCTAATGTACTTTTGAAGAGAATCAAGAAGATAGATAAAAAGGTGCAGAATCTTATGCATGCAAATAGAAATATTTTTGAAATGCTGGATCATCTCGATTGAAGACTGAAGGAACACTTTAAACATACTGGGTGTATTGAAGATGGTTTGGTACATATGTTCAAGAAACATTACTGGATTAGATCGGATTCCACTGATGAGTTTCCATATCGACCCTTCTACAACCTATATGTGCACTAACAATTGATGGGAGATACTCAGGAGAACGAGAGTGAAGAAGATGTTTGAACTTAATTTATGCAAGAAACGTTTTATTTAATACTGCTTATTTTAGTTTGCTGAGTTAGATTGCATTTCCTTTCTATTATCGCACTATCTAAGTTTATGCTTTGTATTTTGATGTTTAGATTTTAGTTTTAAGATGTTGGTTTGCTTCAGAACACAAAATTTGATGTTTGTTGGCTTGATAACTGTTAGTTTGTAATAGCACAGATTTTATATATAAATGTGAGTTTTGTGCTGTTTGTGAAATTTTGGTGTTGGATTGATGTTTATTTATACTTAAAAATGTTCATTTGATTTAATTAGAGGCCTTCATAAAGCGATGCAAAGCAGATTTCTACAGAAACTGAAATATGGTGAATTTAAGTTCTGTGCATGATGCGCCAATTTTCAGAGCGCTGGCGCATGACGCGTCAAAGACTCGAACACGCTAGTTTGCATTAAAAATCATGAAATCTCACAAACAAGCTCCATTTTTATAGCTAGGATCGTTTCCAACCTCTAAACCTGGACCTAGGGTTTCTTATTGAGGATGGTAGAGAAGATTTGGAAGGCCGAAAATCAATAGATTTCATCTTCTCTTGGTAAGAGCTTCACTTTAACTTAGAAATTTTTTATTTTCACCATGGATTTCTCCTACATTATGGAAGATCTAAAATTTGGGATTTTTGATGAAAAAGCTTGAAGGAAACTCATGGTGAAGAGTTTATTACCAAATAATCTTGCCCGAGGAGTTAGATTTTTTGATTTAGTAATTATTTTTTGAATTTATTTGGATTTTTGTAGAATATCCAATGGCTCTCTGAGTTAAGAGAGGAAGGCCATCCGAAGATTTTGATTCACGAAGATTTGTTAACTTCAAGGCCCAACATAGTTACAATACTCAAATGGAGACTGAAAGATTAATCCAAGAACAAGCGTTTGCAAACACGGGTGGTGAGATCGAAAGGTTGATCCTCGCTAGAAACTGGGAAAGATTCTGCTACTGCACTACAGTAGCAATTGTCCCCATGATTCGAGATTTCTACGCTAACTTGAGGTTCACTACTGGTGACCACGTACTGGTTAGAGGTAAACAAGTTGAATTTACTGTTGAAAGGATGAATGCTTTTTATGGGCTGAGGAATGTATATTTCGATGAGTACGTTGCATTCGTGGTGATTGATTCATCGCTGGATGAAGTGCTTGACTTTTTGACTGATGAAAGAGGAGAGTGGAAGAGTAAGAATAATAAGATATTTAAATTCCTTGCTTCCATGTTGACTAGCCAGTCAAAGATATGACATCACTTTATTTCTACTAGATTATTACCAACGAATCATCTTGCCAATGTTACAAAAGATAGAGTTGTGTTGAAGTATTGCATTCAGAATATGAAAGCAATAGATGTTGGTGCACTTATAGTTCATTATGCTCAAAGTATAGCTGGTATCTCTACAACTAGTGGTTTAGGATACCCTGCTCTGATTTTCACTTTATGTGAACAATCAGGAGTAGAGTCCCATAGAAATGAAGAAACATTAGAACCACAAAATCCTATTAGGAGGCATATGATTCAGAGAGTTTAATGATTTGTTGAATCTAGAGGGGGAAGAAGGGATAGACCCTCTACATCAGCTGCAGGGGCATCTGCTTCTTGGCCTGCATCTTTAGAAATAATTATGGACAAATTCATGAATCAAAAAATGGTCATAATCATTTTTCAGGGTCAGTTGGGAGAGATTGGAGCAAGAAATGCTTATAATGATTAATATCAGTAGAGGAGAGTTCAACATGATATTGATTTTAAGAATTCCATAACGAGAAATCCTAGGGGAGAGCCTAATGTGGAATTTCCTCCTTGCCCCAAATTCATTCCCTATGTGGAGATGACGATGAGGAAGAAGAAGAAGAAGAAGATGTGATGATGATAAGGAAGGAGATGAAGATTGATATTTCTATCAGCTTAGTATTGTTTGTTTTTTTGTTTGATTGTTATTTGTAATTGTATAGTGTTGTACTTTTATTTGAGAACTATTGTAGTAAAAACTTTCATGTTGTGTTGTGGACTTAACTGTAATAGTNTTTTTAGTGAAGGTTGATAAATTTATATTTCCTGTGAAATTTATTGTATTAGATATGGAGGAAGATAAAGAAATACCTATCATTCTAGGAAGACCATTCCTAGCCACTAGAAAAGTTTTCATAGATGTGCAGAAATGAGAACTAACCATGAGAGTTAGCGATCAAAATGTTACATTTAATATTGCAAAATCAATGACATACCCTACAAAAGAGCAAAAGATTGAATGCTTTAGAGTGAATATTAACAAATATTTAAGCCATGAATATTTTAAAAAGACTTTTAAAAGAGAATTTAAAAAGGAATATATGGAATATCAAGATGAAGATAAAATTCAAGATGAATCTATGGGAGTAAAGGGGATTTGGATTATGTTTAGAAAAAAAATTGAAATGTTAGATCCTACAAAAAGTAATAAAAATTTGATTCCATCTATTGAGAAACCTCTTGAACTAGAATTAAAAACACTTCCTACACATTTAAAGTATGCATTCTTAAGAGATTTATCTACACTACCTGTTATAGTATCCTCAGAATTAACTGATATGCAAGAACAAAAGTTGTTGGAAACTTTGAAAAGATATAAGAAAGCTTTTGGATGGATATTAGTTGATATTTTACTAGAAGATCAACACAAACCAAGAGCTGATCCTCAAAGAAGACTAAATCTTATGATGAAAGAAGTTGTGAAGAAAGAAATTTTACAATGGTTAGATGTTGGGTAAGTCCAATTCACTGTGTTTCAAAGAAAGGAGGTGTCACTGTAGCGACAAATGAGCACAACAAATTAATATCAATAAGACAAGTCACTGTTTTGAAAATCTGCATTGATTTAAATTCAGCCACTAGGAATAATCATTTTTCCTTACTTTTTTTGAACTAGATGTTGGGTAGTCTGGCTGTGCATAATTATTTTTATTTTCTAGATGAATATACCTATTATCATCAAAATCTTATTGATTTAAAGGATCAAGAGAAAAAAACATTTATTAGTGCTTATGGAACGTTTGTTTCTCGGTGAATGCCCTTTGGATTATGTAATGCAGCTGCAACATTTTAAAGATGTATGATATCAGTTTTCAGTGATTTATTTGAAAAGGGGATTGAAGTCTTTATTTGAAATATTTTTAAATCATTTAAAGAATGTTTTGGAATGTTGTGAAAAGACTAATCTCGTATTGAACTGGGAAAATGTCAATTCATGGTTGTAGGAGGAGTTGTGCTTGGACATAAAATTTCAAAAAATGGCATGGAAGTAGATCCTACAAAAATATAGGTTATATCAAACCTATCTCCACCTACTACAATAAGAAGTGTCAGGAGCTTTCTAAGACATTCTAGATTTTACATGAGATATACTAAAGGCTAGTCATAAATTACTAAACCATTAAGTCAGCTTCTGAAAAAAGATAAAAAATTTGACTTTAATCAAGATTGCTTTAAAGCCTTTGAATCTTTAAAGAAAAAATCGAACACTGCTCCTATAATTGTTTTAGCTGATTGGGAGAAACCTTTTGAACTAATGTGTGATGCTAGTGATTATGTTATTGAACTTATTTTAGGATAGAGATATGATAAGATTTTGAAAGTCATATACTATGCAGGTAAGACTCTTAATCCAGCTCAGATTAATTACACCACTACTGAAAGAGAGTTATTAGCCATTGTATATGCTTTTGATAAGTTTAGATCACATCTGATTGGAGCTAAGTGTGTTGTGCATATTGACCATTCGGCTATTAAATATTTGATGCAAAAGAAGGATATTAAACTAAGATTAATTACATGGGTACTTCTGATGGAAGAGTTTGATTTTGTAATATTCAATAGAAAAGGAATGACAATCAAATTTTTTATCATCTATTAAAGCTAGAACAGGAAGAAATATTTGATTTGGAAAAAGAAATTATTGAAATTTTCCTGATGAACAACTTTATGCTATGAAAGGAAGGGAAATACCTTGGTATGTTGACAATGTAAATTATATTGTAAGTAGTATATTANCTGTGGTAAATTTAGGTAAAAGTTTTTAATAATGAAGGTCAATGCTAAAGTTAAAGATATTTGGTATGATAGGATAAGACTATGCTTTTTTATTTAAAGTAAAGTAAAGTGTATTTTTGAAGTATTAAGATTTTTAGAGTTTCATGTAAGAAGAAAGGCATGAGACTTTATGAAAAATCATAAACTAAAATGAATTTATATAGTGAAGAAAGATATAAAGTTTTAACTTTAAGAAAAGGAGAATGAAGTTCCAAATCATTAAAGGCTATCCAGATATAGTAATCCTCACTTAAAAAAGAAAAAAAGAGAAAAAAAAGAAAAAGAAAGGATAGAAAAGATCCAAAAAAAAAAGAAAAATAAGAAGAAAAAAAGAAAAGAAAAATAAGTGAGGTTAAGCTTGAGGAGATGCCTAATAAAAAATTGGCTTCACTTGAATCAACTTAAGAAAACTTTTTCTTAAATTTGAATCTAAGTTGTTAAAGGTTTTTCTTAAATTTTGTTATTCTATTTATCAAACTAAAGTATAGAAGTTATAAGTAAATTTCTATCCTATATCATATGCTTTTATGTAGTAAAAGTTTCACTTGAGGAAAAGTAACATTTAATATGGGGGATTTTAATACATTAAGATAATATATTTGTTTTAACTACATATTTTATGCTTATTTTTTGTTATATTGCACTTTAAAGAAAGGTACTTTTATGTTTTTGTTGCAAGTATATCATTTTCAGGCATTTGGAGCAAAAATGGCAAAAAGGATGAAATTTGANCTACATATATTTATTTTTAGGCCTTTATGAAATCCGTGTATTTGAGAAAAATATTTTGAGATATATTTATTTTCATAATTTTATGAAAAAATTGAGAATTTATTTGATCAAAATAAAAAAAAAGTGCAATTTTTGGAACTAGCGCATGATGCACCAGATTTGGCGCATGATGCACCGTGGCAACAAAAATGACTAAAACGTGTCTAAAGGAACTTTTTGGTAGTTTCTTCTCCTTAGAAATCCTAAAAACCAAATCTTAAGTATATTTTAAGGGGGAAAATGAGGGAAAAGTCACTAGATTTCAAATCAAATGGCTTCCCACTCCGAAAATTCTGTGAGATTAGGATTTTCAACCGAATAAAGTTTGTTAGTTTTGATGCCCAGAAATTCCATGATCCAATTCTAGTAAAGAAGAGGCTAGTCAAAGAAAGGTAATTTTTGAATCAAGCATTCAACACACCGAATACTCTAGTGGAAGAGATTATTGTGCAGAGGTGTTGGGAAATGCTTCGCTACACTACTTCCATTGTAATCATCCATATGGTGAAAGAGTTTTATGTAAATATTCATGGGATCAACTAAGGAACTATTTATGTGTGAGGCAGGTTTGTTCAGTTCACTCCTTCAAGAATAAACGAGATGTTTATGATTGAGAATGTGCCTATCTGTCACTATGCAAATGTTACCCCTAGGAGAGACAATATGAATGAACTCTACTGATACCTTAAGGATGAAGATGAAAATTGGGAAACCAGAGATGATGGGAATGTAAGTTTTTCCTCATCATTTTTAAACCCTATTTCATAAACCTTACATTTCCTCATTGCATCAAAATTACTACCCACCAAGAAAATCAGTAAGGTAATAAAGAAGAGTGCCATTTTAAAATGTTGTATTCAAACCGAAAAGCCTATTGATATTGGAGCCATAACTTTAAAATTAGTTTTGGATTTGATTGTGAATGGATCTACAACTGGACTTGGACATCCATCCCTATTTTCCTACTATGCAGTCAATCACAAGTTCCTTATAAAAGTTGGGAAAAAGTGTTTTTTCCTTGGAAGCTGATGGATCTGGAAGTCTATTGCAATTGTATTGGAATGGGAGATGAAAATGATATGAATGCGCTGATGGATCAAGGATAACAAAATTCATTAGCTATTCATCCCTACTATAATTCTAATGTACTTTTGAAGAGAATCAAGAAGATAGATAAAAAGGTGCAGAATCTTATGCATGCAAATAGAAATATTTTTGAAATGCTGGATCATCTCGATTGAAGACTGAAGGAACACTTTAAACATACTGGGTGTATTGAAGATGGTTTGGTACATATGTTCAAGAAACAATACTAGATTAGATCGGATTCCACTGATGAGTTTCCTTATCGACCCTTCTACAACCTATATGTGCACTAACAATTGATGAGAGATACTCAGGAGAACGAGAGTGAAGAAGATGTTTGAACTTAATTTATGCACGAAATGTTTTATTTAATACTGCTTATTTTAGTTTGTTGAGTTAGATTGAATTTCCTTTCTATTATCGCACTATCTAAGTTTATGCTTTGTATTTTGATGTTTAGATTTTAGTGTTAAGATGTTGGTTTGCTTCATAACACAAAATTTGATGTTTGTTGGCTTGATAACTGTTAGTTTATAATAGCATAGATTTTATATATAAATGTGAGTTTTGTGTTGTTTGTCAAATTTTGGTGTTAGACTGATGTTTATTTATACTTAAAAATGTTCATTTGAGTTAATTGGAGGTCTTTATAAAGCGATGCAAAGCAGACTTCTACAGAAACTGAAATATGGTGAATTTAAGTTCTGTGCATGATGCGCCGATTTACAGAGCGCTGGCGCATGACGCGTCAAAGACTCGAACACGCTAGTTTGCATTAAAAATCATGAAATCTCACAGACAAGCTCCATTTTGATAGCTAGGATCGTTTCCAACCTCTAAACCTTGACCTAGGGTTTCTTATTGAGGATGGTAGAGAAGATTTGTAAGGCCGAAAATCAATAGATTTCATCTTCTCTTGGTAAGAGCTTCACTTTAACTTAGAAATTTTTTATTTTCNTTTAAGATGTTGGTTTGCTTCAGAACACAAAATTTGATGTTTGTTGGCTTGATAACTGTTAGTTTGTAATAGCACAGATTTTATATATAAATGTGAGTTTTGTGCTGTTTGTGAAATTTTGGTGTTGGATTGATGTTTATTTATACTTAAAAATGTTCATTTGATTTAATTAGAGGCCTTCATAAAGCGATGCAAAGCAGATTTCTACAGAAACTGAAATATGGTGAATTTAAGTTCTGTGCATGATGCGCCAATTTTCAGAGCGCTGGCGCATGACGCGTCAAAGACTCGAACACGCTAGTTTGCATTAAAAATCATGAAATCTCACAAACAAGCTCCATTTTTATAGCTAGGATCGTTTCCAACCTCTAAACCTGGACCTAGGGTTTCTTATTGAGGATGGTAGAGAAGATTTGGAAGGCCGAAAATCAATAGATTTCATCTTCTCTTGGTAAGAGCTTCACTTTAACTTAGAAATTTTTTATTTTCACCATGATTTCTCCTACATTACGGAAGATCTAAAAATTGGGATTTTTGATGAAAAAAGCTTGAAGGAAACTCATGGTGAAGAGTTTATTACCAAATAATCTTGCCCGAGGAGTTAGATTTTTTGATTTAGTAATTTTTTTTTGAATTTATTTGGATTTCTGTAGAATTTCCAATGGCTCCCTGAGTTAAGAGAGGAAGGCCATCCGAAGATTTTGATTCACGAAGATTTGTTAACTTTAAGGCCCAACATAGTTACAGTACTCAAATGGAGATCGAAAGATTAATCCAAGAACAAGCGTTTGCAAACCTGGGTGGTGAGATCGAAAGGTTGATCCTCGCTATAAACTGGGAAAGATTCTGTTACTGCACTACAGTAGCAATTGTCCCCATGATTTGAGAGTTCTACGCTAACTTGAGGTTCACTACTGGTGACCACGTACTGGTTAGAGGTAAACAAGTTGAATTTACTGTTNTACTCAAATGGAGACTGAAAGATTAATCCAAGAACAAGCGTTTGCAAACACGGGTGGTGAGATCGAAAGGTTGATCCTCGCTAGAAACTGGGAAAGATTCTGCTACTGCACTACAGTAGCAATTGTCCCCATGATTCGAGATTTCTACGCTAACTTGAGGTTCACTACTGGTGACCACGTACTGGTTAGAGGTAAACAAGTTGAATTTACTGTTGAAAGGATGAATGCTTTTTATGGGCTGAGGAATGTATATTTCGATGAGTACGTTGCATTCGTGGTGATTGATTCATCGCTGGATGAAGTGCTTGACTTTTTGACTGATGAAAGAGGAGAGTGGAAGAGTAAGAATAATAAGATATTTAAATTCCTTGCTTCCATGTTGACTAGCCAGTCAAAGATATGACATCACTTTATTTCTACTAGATTATTACCAACGAATCATCTTGCCAATGTTACAAAAGATAGAGTTGNCGAGGAATGTATATTTCGATGAGTACGTTGCATTCGTGGTGATTGATTCATCACTGGATGAAGTGCTTGCCTTTTTGACTGATGAAAGAGGAAAGTGGAAGAGTAAGAATAATAAGATAGTTAACTTCCTTGCTTCCATGTTGACTAGCCAGTCAAAGGTATGACATCACTTTATTTCTACTAGATTATTACCAACGAATCATCTTGCCAATGTTACAAAAGATAGAGTTGTGTTGAAGTATTGCATTCAGAATATGAAAGCAATAGATGTTGGTGCACTTATAGTTCATTATGCTCAAAGTATAGCTGGTATCTCTACAACTAGTGGTTTAGGATACCCTGCTCTGACTTTCACTTTATGTGAACAATCAGGAGTAGAGTCCCATAGAAATGAAGAAACATTAGAACTACAAAATCCCATTAGGAGGCATATGATTCAGAGAGTTTAATGATTTGTTGAATCTAGAGGGGGAAGAAGGGATAGACCCTCTACATCAGCTGCAGGGGCATCTACTTCTTGGCCTGCATCTTTAGAAATAATTAAGGACAAATTCATGATTCAAAAAATGGTCATAATCATTTTTCAGGGTCAATTGGGAGAGATTGGAGCAAGAAATGCTTATAATGATTAATATCAGTAGATGAGAGTTCAACATGATATTGATTTTAAGAATTCCATAATGAGACATCTTAGGGGAGAGCCTAATGTGGAATTTCCTCCTTGCCCCAAATTCATTCCCTATGTAGAGATGACGACGAGGAAGAAGAAGAAGAAGAAGATGTGATGATGATAAGGAAGGAGATGAAGATTGATATTTTTATCAGCTTAGTATTGTTTGTTTTTTTGTTTGATTGTTATTTGTAATTGTATTGTGTTGTACTTTTATTTGAGAACTATTGTAGTAAAAACTTTCATGTTGTGTTGTGGACTTAACTGTAATAGTAACTGTAGACTTTTATTTTTCTACATTTTTTGTTTTTTTAGTTTTTTTTTCAGTTTAGTGTTTCTATTCTCAGCAAATTCTTTAGAATATATTATGTTTTATTTAATACTTTAAAGTATGTTTGTTCTTAAAGTTAGTACATGCAGTATATCAGAGCCCAGTTTCATAATCAGAAATCCTCTACATGTTAATTTTTATTTTTCATGCATTTACAATTTTTATTCACCTACTAAATTTTGTACTAAAATATTTTTAAAATCACTTAAAAACTTAAGTTTGGGGGGAAGAAAAAGTTCTTTTGAAAAGAAATAAACTAAATTTTCTTTTTTCTCAATTAATTATATTTNGTTTTTATTTTTCATGCATTTACAATTTTCTTTCACCTACTAAATTTTGTACTAAAATATTTTTAAAATCACTTAAAAACTTAGGTTTGGGGGGAAGAAAAAGTTCTTTTGAAAAGAAATAAACTAAATTTTCTTTTTTCTCAATTAATTATATTTTTAGGATTAATTTAACATTACTTGAGAAAATTAAGATTTAACTTTAAATGATTTACTGATGTTGATAAATATTGTGGTAAATTTAGGTAAAAGTTTTTAATAATGAAGGTCAATTCTAAAGTTAAGGATATTTGGTATGATAGGATAAGACTATGCTTTTTTATTTAAAGTAAAGTAAAGTGTATTTTTGAAGTACTAAGATTTTTAGAGTTTCATGTAAGAAGAAAGGCATGAAACTATAAGAAAAATCATAAACTAAAATGAATTTATATAGTGAAGAAAGGTATAAAGTTTTAACTTTAAGAAAAGGAGAATGAAGTTCAAAATCATTAAAGGCTATCCAGATATAGTAATCCTCACTTAAAAAAGAAAAAAAGAGAAAAAAAAAGAAAAAAAAAGGATAGAAAAGATCCAAAAAGAAAAAAAATAAGAAAAATAAGAAGAAAAAAAGAAAAGAAAAATAAGTGAGGATAAGCTTGAGGAGATGCCTAATAAAAAATTGGCTTCACTTGAATCAACTTAAGGAAGCTTTTTCTTAAATTTGAATCTAAGTTGTTAAAGGTTTTTCTTAAATTTTGTTATTCTATTTATCAAACTAAAGTATAGAAGTTATAAGTAAATTTCTATCCTATATCATATGCTTTTATGTAGTAAAAGTTTCACTTGAAGAAAAGTAACATTTAATATGGGGGAATTTAATACACCAAGATAATATACTTGTTTTAACTACATATTTTATGCTTATTTTTTGTAATATTGCACTTTAAAGAAGGGTATTTTTATGTTTTTGTTGCAAGTATATCATTTTCAGGCATTTGGAGCAAAAATGGCAAAAAGGATGAAATTTGAAGCCAAAACAACCAATTTTGGAATTCTGGCGCATGATGCGCCAAAATCCAGAGAGTCGATGCATGACGCGCCAGAGATGACTTTTTGCAGATTAAGGTGGTTCGAGATAAATTTCGTGCAAATTTTCAATGGGACACTTGTTTTACACACCTCACGGAGTGTTTCAATGCATCTAGACACTTCAGAAGGTTCTTTTATGAAGGGATATGTCTCCTGGATCAAATGACACATCTTTTGATTCAAAAGAGTTGACTTTTGGAAGAAATTTTGGAGGTAATTTTGAATTATTTTTTAAAGGAGGCAGCCCATAATAAAAGGGGAAGACTTCATAGAGTTGACAGAGAGTTGTAAGAGGGACCAAAAGGGCAAGTAGGTGGTGGCATGAAAAGTAAGGAGAGGAGATTTTCTTCTAGGGTTGTAAGAGGAGAGGGAAGGTGAGAGACTCCTTCTTCATTACACTTCTAAGAGAGAATTGAGTATGATTGTAAAGAGATAAAGCCTTGGAGAGAACTTCTAGGGATTTGCTTGGGAAGGATTGTGAGATAAGTTGTGTCCTTTATTTCTTTTGTAAACTTGTTTTATATATGGAATCTGTGTTTTGTCATATCCTTCTCATGAATTCTAAGTAGTTTTATTTATGCTTCTCCCTACTTTTAGATATGGTTTTGTGAAGAATTGATTTTATTTTCTACGGTTTTAAATGTTAATAAATTGTGATGATTTGAACTCCGATCTTCATTTACTTTTCAATCTGACCAATTGAAATGTTAAAACATGTTGAGAAACATATGTCCTGAAAAGGGGCATGTTTTCTACCACAAGGGTAGAATCACATTTGTTTTCATGGGAGAGTATGTCATCAATGGAATTGAGTGCAAATAAATAGGGAAATATACTTTATTGGATGCAAAATTGGAGATTTTAAGGTGACAAATTAAAATCCTCAATTTAGTCTAGTTGATTGGAAGCTTATGTGAGATTGTTAGCCCTCAGGGGAGAGATTAGTGGGAGCTCTGGAGTGGTATCTGGTATCCTCTTAGCCTAACCACAGAATTAGAAACCAAACTCTGGNTGTAAGGAGAGGAGATTTTCTTCTAGGGTTGTAAGAGGAGAGGGAAGGTGAGAGACTTCTTCTTCATTACACTTCTAAGAGAGAATTAAGTATGATTGTAAAGAGATAAAGCCTTGGAGAGAACTTCTAGGGATTTTCTTGGGAAGGATTGTGAGATTGTTAGCCCTCAGGGGAGGGATTAGTGGGAGCTCTGGAGTGGTATCTGGTATCCTCTTAGCCTAACCACAGAATTAGAAACCAAACTCTGGATTAGTCAATGTTCTTTATAGCACTCAGAAGAGGGTAAAGAATATGATTATTCTTATTTGTAAAGGGGAAGGATGTGTTCTTAAAATTGAATCTTCCATCAACAAAAACTTTAGTTAGTTTTCATAATTTTAATTTTTAAAGTTTAGTTTTTAAATAGTTAAATTTGTTTTTCAACTGTATTTTATATAACNATAGCACTCGGAATAGGGTAAAGAATATGATTATTCTTATTTGTAAATGGGAAGGATGGGTTCTTAAATTTGAATCTTCCATCAACAAAAACTTTATTTAGCTTTCATAATTTTAATTTTTAAAGTTTAGTTTTTAAATAGTTAAATTTGTTTTTCAACTGTATTTTATATAACATTCACTTTAGTAGTTAATATTCAAACTTTGCACTTTACTTTTATTTTTGTATTTTTAAATTATAAAATAATTTCAAAAACTTACTTATAAGATTCTCCAACTTCCCTATGGGATNTTTATATAACATTCACTTTAGTAGTTAATATTCAAACTTTGCACTTTACTTTTATTTTTGTATTTTTAAATTATAAAATAATTTCAAAAACTTACTTATAAGATTCTCCAACTTCCCTATGGGATCGATATCTAGAACTCCATTAGAGACCTTTATTACTTGAGTGATACATATACTTGCTTTGATTTTAAAGGGGACTTGACAGTTTAAAAAGAGCTTTAATGGTAAATTATTTTCATAAAAGGTATTTTTGTTGGGATTACTTTGCATATTTATTATTATCTCTGTCTTGTGCATTTTATAATATTGAAAAATATTTGCAAAATTTAAACACTAAATCTGCCCCACATCAGTAAGCAAGTTGAATTTTCTAAGGAAAGGATCAATGCTTTTTATGGGCTGAGAAATGTATTCCATTGAGAATATGGTGCATTCGTGATGACTGATTCATCACTGGATGATGTGATTGCTTTTTTAACTAGTGGAAGAGGAGAATGGAAGATTAAAAATTATAAAAAATTTAACCTCCACTTCCACGATGACTATTCTGTCAAAACTAGGGCACCACTTCATCTCTATTAAATAAATGCCAACAAATTATCTCACAGATGTAATAAAGTATAGAGTTGTGCTAAGCTTTTGTATTCAGAAAATGAAGGGAGTGGATTTTTGTGCTCTCATGATTCATCGGGCTCAGATTAAAGCTAATAGTGCTACATATAGAGGATTGGGATACCCTGCCTTGATTTTTACTTTATGCGAGTAATCAGGAGTAGAGTCCCATAGTAATGAGGAAAGGTTGCAGCCATAGAATCCTATTGGGAAGCATACGGTTCAAAGAGTAGAACTATTTGTTGATTCTAGGAGTGGAGGTATTGATCGATTCTCTACATTAGCTATAAGGGCCTCTACATCTCGCTCTGCTTCACTTGAAATATTATGGACCAGCTTACGATTCAGCAAATGATATAGTTAATATGCAGAATCAGATTGGAGAAATTGGAGCAATAAATGCTTATAAGAGTATAAACAGAGGAGAGTTCGACATGAATAGCTTTTGAGGAAGCTATGGTGAGATATCTTGACCCAGCTTCACTTCTTATGCTTCTATTCATGATGAAGAAGAAGAAAATGATGATGATGAGAAAGATGACGAGGACTGATATTCTTAGAAGTTTAGTTTTTTTTTTTTGTTATTTTTTCTTATGTTGTTATTTAATGTCATTTGAAATAGTTGTGGTAAAAACTTTCATGNAGATTACTTTGCATATTTACTATTATCTCTGTCCTGTGCATTTTGTAATATTGAAAAATATTTGCAAAATTTAAACACTAAACCTACCCCACATCAGTAAGCAAGTTGAATTTTCTAAGGAAAGGATCAATGCATTTTATGGGCTGAGAAATGTATTCCATTAAGAATATGGTGCATTCGTGATGACTGATTCATCACTGGATGATGTAATTGCTTTTTTAACTAGTGGAAGAGGAGAGTGGAAGATTAAAAATTATAAAAAAGTTAACTTCTCCACTTCCACGATGACTATTCTGTCAAAAGTAGGGCACTACTTCATCTCTGTTAAATAAATGCCAACAAATTATCTCACCGATGTAATAAAGTATAGAGTAGGGCTAAGATTTTGTATTCAAAAAATGAAGGGAGTGGATGTTTGTGCTCTCATGATTCATCAGGCTCAGATTAAAGCTAATAGTGCTACATATAGAGGATTGGGATACCCTGCCTTGATTTTTACTTTATGCGAGTAATCAGGAGTAGAGTCCCATAGTAATGAGGAAAGGTTGCAGCCATAGAATCCTATTGGGAAGCATACGGTTCAAAAAGTAGAACTATTTGTTGATTCTAGGAGTGGAGGTATTGATCGGTTCTCTACATTAGCTATAAGGGCCTCTACATCTCGCTCTGCTTCACTTGAAATATTATGGACCAACTTATGATTCAACAAATCATATAGTTAAAATGCATAATCAGATTGGAGAAATTGGAGCAATAATGCTTATAAGAGTATAAACAAAGGAGAGTTAAGCATAAATAGCTTTTGAGGAAGCTTTGGTGAGATATCTTGCCCCAACTTCACTTCTTATGCTTCTATTCATGATGATGAAGAAGAAAATGATGATGATGAGAAAGGTGACGAGGACTGATATTCTTAGAAGTTTAGTTTTTTTTTTGTTATTTTTTCTTATGTTGTTATTTAATGTCATTTGAAATAGTTGTGGTAAAAACTTTCATGATGTGGACCTATATTGTAATAGTAATAGTAGATTTTTACTTTTCCTACATTTTTATTATTTTTAGTTTTTATTTTTTTTTTAATTTTCAGCAAATCCTTTAGAATATATTATGTTTGATTTGATGCTTTAAAACCTGTATGTATTTTTNTACAGTAGATTTTTACTTTTCCTACATTTTTATTATTTTTAGATTTTATTTTTGTTTTTAATTTTCAGCAAATCCTTTAGAATATATTATGTTTGATTTGATGCTTTAAAACCTGTATGTATTTTTAAAGTTAGTACTTACAGTATAACAGAGACCAGTTTCATAATTTGAAATCCTCTACATGTTAGTTTTTATTTTTGCGCTTTTACTATTTTCTTTCACCTACTACATTTTGTACTAAAACATTTTTAAATCACTTAAAAACTTAAGTTTTGGGAAAAGAAAATTTTCTTTCAAAAAGAAGTAAACTATATTTTATTGTCCTCAATTAACTACAGTTTTAAAATTATTTAATATGACCTGAGATATTAAGATTTAACTTTAAATGTGTATACTTATGTTTATGAATATTATGAAAAATTTAAGTAAGAAGTTTTTAATAGTGAAGTTCAATTTTTAAGTTAAATAGGTTTGGTATGATAAGATAAGACTATGTTTTTATATTTTAAGAAAAGAAAATTATACTTTTGAAGTATTAAGAATTTTAGAGTTTCATGCAAGAAGACAAGAATGAAGCTTTATGAAAAATCATAAACTAATATGAATTTATAAGGTGAAGAAAGGTAAGAGGTTTGGACTTTGAGAAGGGGAAAGTGAAGTTCAAAATTATTAAAGGTTGTCCAGATATAATAATCATCACTTGAATAAGAAAAAGGAGAGAAAGGATTGAAAAGATCCTAAAAGAAAAAGAAAAAAAAAAGAGAAAAAAAAGAAAGGAAAGAAAAGAAAAATGCGTGAGGAGAGGCTTGAGGAGAAGCCTAATCAAAAACTGGCTTCACTTGAATCAACTTAAGGAAAAACCTTTATTACATTTTCTAAACTTGTATTGAAGTATTAGTAGCATTACTAGTAAAGTTTTCATGAAGTTATTTTTCATATGAATGTTCTAAGTATCCTTAATATGACAAATTATGGTTTTTCTTGAAATGAATAGAGATTCAGTAATTCTAAATTTGATTACTAAGTACTCTTATACTTTAAGTTTGAATCTAAGTTATTAAAGGTTTTTCTTAAATATTACTATTTTATTTATTAAACTAAAGTATAGGAGTAACAAGTTAATCTCTATTCTAAGTCATATGCTTTTATGTAGTAAAAGTGTCACTAGAGGACAAGTAACATTTAAGTTTGGGGGATTTTGATACGCTAAAATAATATGTTGTTTTAAGTATAAATTTTATGGTATTTTCATGTTTTTGTTGAAGATATATCAATTTTAGGCATTTGAAGCAAAAGTGACAAAAAAGACAAAATTTGGAGCCAAAACAAAGAATTTTGGGAATTGTGGCACCAGATTGGTGCCAAATGCGCATTTTATAGAGAGCTTGTGCCAGATGCGCGAGATTGTCGCCAGATACACCATTTTATAGAGAGCTAACGCTAGATGCGCCAGAACTGCTGCCATATGCACCAAAACCCAGAACATCGCAGACTTAAGCAAGCTGGCGCTAGATGCGTCATAGACAACTTTTAGTGGTTCAAGATGAGTTTTGTGCAAATTTTTAAAAGGACACTTGTTCTAAACACCCCTTGGAGTGGTTCAATGTATTTAGACACTTTGGAAAGTTTTTTATGAAGGGATCTATCTCTTGGATCAATGGACATATTATTTGAATTCAAAAGAGTTGACTTTTGGATAGAATTTAGGAGAGAATTTTGAATTCTTTCTGGAGTGAAGCAGACTTTAATAAAAGAGAGGGAAGTCTGGAGAGAGAGAGAGAGAGGTTGAAGTGGCTTTGTTGACCTCACTTTTTGGTCGAGGTTTAGTTTTCCCTCTTTAGTAGCCTAAGGTCTAGCGATAAGACTTTCCTGTTGACTATTCCTAGAAAACTAGAAAAGGAACCCTTTCCATTAGAAACTCTAAACTCTTCTTTGCTCAACTTGAAGTTCCACATATTGGTCCTAACCTCTAGCACTTAGTAGGTGGGGTATGGAAGATCTCAAGGAAAATCTGACCTTAGGGTTGACCCTAGGTGTTGGTCTGAAGCTAGTTCACTCACTTGTACTCACTATCTCCTATATCCACTTCCAACCCTAAACCCATAATTGTTGATTTTGATCCCTTGATCTTTTAGGAGACTCATGTAGATGGTCATCTAGACCCACTAGCCCTAGGCTAGGGTTTAGCTAGGACTAGCGCATAGAGGACTCAAATGGGGATTTCATTGGTCCATAGCACATATAAGGTGGTTGGCACCCCAATTCCACCAAAATATCCAACTTGATCTTTTGCCCCCAAATCCACCCAAACTACCTAAGTGCCCTTGAAACCCTAAATTTGACCGAAATTCCTAAATTCATCCAAAATACTCAAACTTAATAAAAAATCATTTCAAACATTTTAAAATACCCAAACTGCCCAAATCCAACAAAAAATTCCAAAATTACCAGAATACCCTCAAATTTGGCAAAATTACAAAAATACCCTTGGCACCCAAAACATCCAAAATCACTTCAAATGTCTCCAAAACCAATTTAGACCCTTTATTTGAACTCAATTTGGCCAATTTGACCATNCAAAGAAAATTATACTTTTGAAGTATTAAGAATTTTAGAGTTTCATGCAAGAAGAAAAGAATGAAGCTTTATGAAAAATCATAAACTAATATGAATTTATAAAGTGAAGAAAGGTAAGGGGTTTTGACTTTAAGAAGGGGATAGTGAAGTTCAAAATTATTAAAGGTTGTCCAGATATAATAATCCTCACTTGAATAAGAAAAAGGAAAGAAAGGATTGAAAAAATCCTAAAAGAAAAAGAAAAAAAAAGAGAAAAAAACGAAAGGAAAGAAAAGAAAAATGCGTTAGGAGAGGCTTGAGGAGATGCCTAATCAAAAACTGGCTTCACTTGAATCAACTTAAGGAAAAACCTCTATTACATTTTCTAAACTTGTATTGAAGTATTAGTAGCATTACTAGTAAAGTTTTCATGAAGTTCTTTTTCATATGAATGTTCTAAGTATCCTTAATATGACAAATTACGGTTTTTCTTGAAACGAATAGAGATTCAGAAATTCTAAATTTGATTACTAAGTACTCTTGTACTTTAAGTTTGAATCTAAGTTTTCAAAGGTTTTTCTTAAATATTACTATTTTATTTATTAAAGTAAAGTATAGGAGTAACAAGTTAATCTCTATTCTAAGTCATATGCTTTTATGTAGTAAAAGTGTCACTAGAGGAAAAGTAGCATTTAAGTTTGGGGGGTTTTGATACACTAAAATAATATGTTGTTTTAAGTATATATTTTATGGTATTTTCATGTTTTTGTTGAAGATATATCAATTTTAGGCATTTGAAGCAAAAGTGACAAAAAAGACAAAATTTGGAGCCAAAACAAAGAATTTTGGGAATTGTGGCACCAGATTGGTGCCAAATGCGCATTTTATAGAGAGCTTGTGCCAGATGCGNACATTTTATAGAGAGCTTGTGCCAGATGCGCAAGATTGTCGCTAGATACACCATTTTATAGAGAGCTAACGCCAGATGCTCTAGAAATGCTGCCATATGCACCAAAACCCAGAACATCGCAGACTTAAGCAAGCTGGCGCTAGATGCGTCATAGACAACTTTTTGTGGGTTAGGGTGGTTCAAGATGAGTTCTGTGCAAATTTTTAAAAGGACACTTGTTCTAAACACCCCTCGGAGTGGTTCAATGTATTTAGACACTTTGAAAAGTTTTTTTATGAAGGGATCTATCTCTTGGATCAATGGACATATTATTTGAATTCAAAAGAGTTGACTTTTGGATAGAATTTAAGAGGGAAATTTGAATTCTTTCTGGAGTGAGGCAGCCTTTAATAAAAGAGAGGGAAGTCTGGAGAGAGAGAGAGGTTGAAGTGGCTTTGTTGACCTCACTTTTTGGTCGAGGTTTAGTTTTCCCTCTTTAGTAGCCTAAGATCTAGCGATAAGACTTTCCTCTTGACTATTCCTAGAAAACTAGAAAAGGAACCCTCACCATTAGAAACTCTAAACTCTTCTTTGCTCAACTTGAAGTTCCACATATTGGTCTTAACCTCTAGCACTTAGTAGGTGGGGTATGGAAGATCTCAAGGAAAATCTGACCTTAGTGTTGACCCTAGATGTTGGTCTGAAGCTAGTTCACTCACTTGTACTCACTATCACCTATATCCACTTCCAACCCTAAACCCATAATTATTGATTTTGATCCCTTGAAGTTTTAGGAGACTCATGTAGATGGTCATCAAGACTCACTAGCCCTAGGCTAGGGTTTAGCTAAGACCAACGCATAGAGGACTCGAATGGGGATTTCATTGGTCCATAGCACATATAAGGTGGTTGGCACCCCAATTCCACCAAAATATCCAACTTGATCTTTTACCCCCAAATCCACCCAAACTACCTAAGTGCCCTTGAAACCCTAAATTTGACCAAAATTCCTAAATTCATCCAAAATACTCAAACTTAATAAAAAATTATTTCAAACCATTTTAAAATACCCAAACTGCCTAAATCCAACCAAAAATTCCAAAATTACCAGAATACCCTCAAATTTGGCAAAATTACAAAAATACCCTTAGCAACCAAAACATACAAAATCACTTCAAATGTCTCCAAAACCAATTTAGACCCTTTATTTGAACTCAATTTGGCCAATTTGACCATTTTGACCAAACCCCCAAATTGCCTTTAAAGACCCAATTTACCCAAATTCACTTCAAATGTCCATCAATTTGGCCCCAATTCCCATAAATTTCAATCCTAAACTCAAATTAATATTTTATATGATCATTCCAAACTAAATCCAAGCCTAATTGACCCATTCTTTGATCCCAATTTTGATCCAAATCAAAACCCCCAATTTTGACCCTATGACTTGATCTCAACTAATTGAACCATATGATCCACTCAATTGCTCCAATTTGAATCCTAAATACTTTCTAACAATCCTATACATCAAATTGAACCTTTAACTGACCTTGGTAAAGCCTCAATTTCACTTAATTTTAACTCAAGTCCAAAATTCCCAAATTTGCCCCAAATTGGCTATATCCACAAATTCCACCAAACTGAATGCCCTAACCACAAAATTAGCACCCAACTGATGTTGAGAACTCTTCATGACATTCTTATAGACCATTTTCAACAAAAATTTTGGACTTATCCCAACCTTAGCCCAACCTAGACCCAAGTCTAACCCAACTCCCCTAAATTGACCAAATGTCCAAAATCCTCAAAATTGAACCACCAAATCAATTCAAATTCATTCCAAATATTTTCTAAACTTGATATGATAATCATCTACAAAATATTGATCAATCAATTGAGCTCAATGTCATGCCTAGCCTAACCCAAACCCAACTTCTAGCCATTTTGACCCAAATTGAACCCATGCACCAAAATTAACTTAGCCATGCCTAAGCCACCAAATTGATGACACCACAACCACCAAATGCACCCTATGGACTAGGCTAACCCCACCTAAACTAGCCAAGATGAGCTATGGAACAATGGTCCCTTAATTTAAGGGATTTCACCCCATATTTGGCCTACACTCAAATATCTTGTCTATCATCACTTAGCCTTAGGAGTTAAGCATCATTAGCAACCCCCTGGCCTCCCCGAGCAAAGAAGTGACCATACTCTGGCCAGCCACCACCTTAGCCACCGGAAATAGCCAGCCTAAAGGTGCCCCCATTGGTTGAAACCAAAAATTAAACCCCCCTGACTTGGCTTACCCTAATTGGATGCTTGAAAATTTCTTCCTTCCACCTCAGCAAGCTTTTGTACCAAGCTCCTAGCCCTGACATCCACCAGGATGTTGATCCCTGATAACTGCTTATTTGCAATAATATAACCTTAATTTTATTTATATTTTTCATTTATATTTTCTTATTTTGCAACAAAACAAAAAACTTGATCCTGAATAAAAATAAGAATTTAATTTTTAATTTATATTGAGATACTGCGCAAGTATACATATCGTTATCAAGTAATGTAAGAATTTCTTATTAAGACCTGAATATCAAACCCACAACGAAGATATGCAATATGCACTTTTTGGAAAACTTTCTATTTTTAAAAAGATAATTATTTAAACTAAAGACATTTTTCCACTAAAAAATCTTTAAATATTTTGGTAATTTTAATATTTTGACAAAAACAATACAAACTTAAAAAGATAACTTGAGTTTTTATAGAAGAAAAGCACTAGATATGAAAATATCTTTCTTCTTATCATGAATCAATAATAAGTATGGGAATTCTATTATGTAAGTGTGCATATTGTGTTGTGCCAAATAGGTGCAATAATATTCTTTACCCTTACTAGAGATGCTATAAAGAACATTGGCTAATTTAAAGTTTGATTTCTGAAGATCGGCTAGGCAGAGAAGATACGAGTTGTCACTCTAGAGTTCCCTTAATTCCCTCCACCTGGGGGCTAACATCTCGAGCCTAGGCAGGGAAGATACCAGCTCTCACTCTAGAGTTCCCTCGATTCCCTCCACCCGGGGGCTAGCATCGCTAGGCAGGGAAGATACTAGCTCTCACTCTAGAGTTCCCTCGATTCTCTCCACCTCAAGGCTAATAGGTAGGGAAGATACCATCTCTCACTCTAGAGTTCCATTAATTCCCTCCACCTGGGGGCTAACATCTCGTATCATAACCTATTTACCCTTACTAGAGATGCTATAAAGAATATTGGCTAATTTAAAGTTTGAATAGTTCTGAAGACCGGCTAGGCAGAGATGTTATAAAGAACATTGACTAATTTAAAGTTTGAATAGTTCTGAAGACCGGCTAGGCAGGGAACACTAGCTCTCACTCTAGAGTTCCCTTGATTCCCTTCACTTGGGGGCTAACATCTCATATCAGAACCTAAAACAATAAACCAAGTTGGGAGCTTTAACCTGTCACTTTAAAGTCCTCTAACTCTACACCCTTCAATGAATATTTTCCTATTTGCACTCAATCATATGAACTACATTCTCATTCATACAATCTCGTGTGATTCTTTCCAATTGTTGACTGAGACAATACCAGCCACTAAATCATATGAATTACATTCTCATTCATACAACCTCATGTGATTCTTTCTAATTGTTTACTGTCAATCATATGAACTACATTCTCATTCATACAACCTCATGTGATTCTTTCCAATTTTTAATTGAGCAATAAACTAAGTTGGGGGCTTTAACTTGTCACTTTAAAGTCCTCTAACTCTACACCCTTCAATGAATATTTTCCTATTTATTTGCACTAAATTATATGAACTACATTCTCATTCATACAACCTCATGGGATTCTTTCCAATTGTTGACTGACATAAGAATTACATTTTCATTCATACAACCTCATGTGATTCTTTCCAATTATTGACTGAGACAATACAACTTTGTTCTCATTCATACAACCTCATGTGATTCTTTCAAATTGTTGACGGAGAAATTATCATCCCGGTTCTTACATGTTCTCACAATAAATATTAGCGTCTGGATTGGCCAAATCAAGAAGTAAATGAAATACATGGATTTAAATCATCACAACTTCTTCCAACATTAAAGATCATTACTCTCCACAACTTCTGTCAAACTTAATTACTTATCATTTTAAGAAGAAAGATAAAGAAAACTACTCAAAATCTACAAAACTTAATTACTTATCATTTTAAGAAGAAAGATAAAGAAAACTACTCAAAGTCCATGGAGAAAACAAAACAACTTTATTACTTATCATTTTAAGAAGAAAGATAAAGAAAACTACTCAGAATCCATGGAGAAACTAATTACTTATCATTTTAAGAAGAAAGATAAAGAAAACTACTCAGAATCCATGGAGAAAACAATTACTTATCATTTTAAAAAGAAAGATAAAGAAAACTACTCAGAATCTATGGAGAAAATACCTATCATTTTAAGAAGAAAGATAAAGAAAACTACTCAGAATCCATGGAGAAAATAAAACCACTTATCTTTTTAAGAAGAAATATAAGGAAAACTACTCAAAATTCATAGAGAAAACAAAACAACACTTTAGTTTAAAAGTTAAAATCATTGTCAAACCAACAACAAGTCTCAATTAAAACTAAAAGTAGTCTAAAAAAAAGATAAAAACTTATCTCAAGTCCTCCACCAAACTCTGGAAGTTCCTTTGAATCTCTTCTCTTTTACAACAATCTTAATATAAAACTAGAAATAAAAAAAGGATAAATATGTGGTGCTTGAAAATCTCTCCAACTAACTCCCCAATTTTTGAACTTTCAAAAGTTTTCTAGTATTTTTAGGAACTCTTTGGAAGTCTGAATCTTCTTTCTTTTATAATTCTCCAAAAGGTGCATTGGTATCTCTTCAAAATTTTTCTTGATTCAATGTATTTCCTTAAGAGATGCATCCTTTAGCAATAGTTTTCATCCATGGTGGTTATAACCACTTATTAAGCCAATAGGTGCCTCAAAAACCTCTTCAAAATTTGTAAAAACCGAATTTTCTTGTCTAATAACTGCCACTGGCACTTAAGAGCGAGTCCTCTTACACTTAGGCGTGGCCTTCTCTGCTTACCCGACGCTTAAGCGCTGGATCTAGCGCTTAGGCGCCAAAACACTTTTGTACATTTTTCACCTATTTCCTCCAAATTTGATCATTTTTCACTCCTTTAAGCATTTTTTCACCTTTTTACCTGTACTTGAAAGAAAAAAACAAAAATTCCTTCCATTAAAGTGCAATATCTTAAAAATAGGTATAAAAATATGTGTAAAAACACTATATATTTTAGTCGTATCAAAATCCCCCAAACTAAAAATGTTATTTTTTCTCAAGTAACACTTCAATCTTTGAAAACTAAATATGTATGATATGTATATGTGTTTCTTTAGGAGTTATTAAAATTTAGATTTAGAAATATAATAGTCCAATTTAGAAAAAATATTCAGTAAATGAGACCAAACTTAGGTTTAGATATTTTTACTGTTAAGAAAGATGAAAATATAAGTTCTTAGCTAATTCAGAAATATTGTAAGTCTTCCAAATTTAATTTAGCTCTTTTATTATCTCAATTTTAATATTTCATTAAGAATAATTTTACTTACTATCTTATATCTATAAGCTTAAGATTTTCTCAAGTCTTATACATTAAAAGATCAAATGTAGAACCAATTTTTGATTAGGCACTAATCCTCAAGCTTCTCCTCCCTTACATTTTTTTTTATTTTTCTCTTCTTTTTTTTTCTTTTTTATCTTTTTCTTTTCTTTTCTTTTTAAGCAAGGATTACTATATCTAGATAGGCCTATAATAATTTTGAATTCCACTTTTCCTTTCATAAAGCAAAGCCTTGATACAAAACTTTTACTTATAAATATAATAAAAGCTTTAAAAATTATTTTTAATAAAAGAAATTAAAGTATTAAAAATAAAAGTCTAATTTTCTAAAATTTTCAAAAATACAATGTTTCTCACTAAAGATAGTTACTTATATTAATCATTTCTACACTAAAAACTTTTACCTTAAAGTTTTTCTTCAATACTCAAAATTTCAACTAAATTCTCTTACTCATTTTAAAACAAATTTTACTTCCCTAATATAAGTTCATATACATGATCATTTTTTCTTTCAAATCAAATTCACTTGTATTGCATTTGAGAACAAATAAAATTAAAGTTTTGAAAAGATTTTTCACCCCCCCTAAACTTAAATTTTTATTAGATTAAATAGTTTAGCATCAAATATATATAAGCAGGAATGAAAATAAGAATAACATGCTTACGGAATTTTTATACCCTAATGATACAAGTATAAAACTAAAAACAGGAGTAAAATTAATTTTGATCAATTTTTTTAATATTTTAATTTCAATTCAACATGTAGAGATTCAATAGAATTCTAAACAGTGGGTATAAACATAAAAGCAAACTAACACACTAACTTGACTTCACAATCTCAACATAAAAACAAACTCACAAACATGATAAAAGAAAAGTAAAGGGTAGCAGTTTCTGAAATTTAATAATTAAGACTAAGTTAGCAAGATTTTCATCTTTTCAAAAGGCATAGAATTAAGTTAAGTTCTAAACTAACTAAATCACAAAACTCACAACAGTTACTACCCTAGAATTTTAAAACAAACTACTAACTAACACAAAAATTATAATATAATTAAAAATAAAAGTCTCACACATCACAATATCTAAACAAGTAAACATACATACATGTCTCAAGTCCAAAACAAGAAAATACATCAAATCACAATTCTCACTTAAACATAAAATTACAAACCACATTACATAGTTCAAACAAACACACAGATGCAAATGTAGCAAGCCCAGACCACATAGTTCATATCATATTATAATCATAAAATAAATCTCTCAATTCTACTCTTCATCGTTTGAATCACCGCTATCCAAAGCTTTTGCAGGCTCATAATCAGGGTATCAAGGATATGGAAAAAATTGCACTCCTTGGTTACCCCTAATAAGGCTCTCCAAAGATGAGTGAAATCGCTCTTCATAATCACTTTTTCTCCTATTATACCTATCAGTACGCTCTGCAAAACACTGTAAATTTGGTACCCTATCAGCGGTAAAATTAGTATTATCCATCATCCTCTACAATAATTGATCTTAGGTCTTAGTAGACTCACCTCTAGATGTAGAAGCACGTGAGGTAAATGGTCTTGATGAGGAAGCAGCAGAGGTAGAAGTAGTAGGCATCTCCATTCCATAACTCCTAGAAATTCCTCCTCTCCAGCCAAAAATAGAATGCTCAGAATAAGTCTTCACATTCACCTTAGTGATGGGCTTTAGAGGTAACAACACTTCCTCTCAGCTATCATATTTAACTCCAGCCTGCTCACACAAGGAAAAGATCAAGGAAGCAAATCCCAGACAGTTAGTAGTAACGATAGTGGCATAACTGATGATAGTATGACAAATCAAAGCTCATATGTTGATGAGATTTCTTTCCTGGATACAATAGTTTAACGTCACTCTCTCTCTGGTCACTTCACTGAGATGATTTGTTGGCAACAGATGAGCAGAAATAAAATAGTGCCAGCCCTTTGAAGGTGCACATAACTTTGAAGTTGGTAAGTTAACTCTCCTCTCATTAGTGATCTTCCAAAGTCCTCTCCCAATAGTCAAGTAAGAAATAATCTCGTCTAACTCCGCTTCAGTTGGACTATAATTTGCATAAAAACATAACATATCAGGTGGCAGGTGATAAAGCAACTTGATTACCTCCAGTGAAAATGGTACCAAATTTCCTCGAACCATGACTCTATTGTCTTCAGCCTTACGGAGGTTTGCATAAAACACCCTAACAAAAGAAATAACCGCCATAGTAGAGAAACAGCAGATTCGTTCCCACTATCGGTGAACGATCAAATCCTCTAATCTCCACCTGGATTCTTAAAACGCCGCTCCTGAATCAGTTTTCGTGATTGCAACACATCATTGTACCGATCTTGNCCTAATTGAACCATATGATCCACTAAATTGCTCCAATTTGAATCCTAAATACTTCCTAACAATCCTATACATCGAATTGGACCTTTAACTGCCTTGGTGAAGCCTCAATTTCACTTAATTTTAACTTAAGTCCAAAATTCCCAAATTTGCCCCAAATTGGCTATATCCACAAATTCCACCAAATTGAATGCCCTAACCACAAAATTAGCACCCAAGTGATGTTGAGAACTCTTCATGACATTCTTATAGACCATTTTCAATAAAAAATTTGGACTTATCCCAACCTTAGCCAAACCTAGACCCAAGTCTAACCCAAAACCCTAAATTGACCAAATGTCCAAAATCCTCCAAATTGAACCACCAAATCAATTCAAATTCATTCCAAATATTTTCTAAACCTGATATGATAATCATCTACAAAATATTGATCAATCAATTGAGCTCAATGTCATGGCTAGCCTAACCCAAACCCAACTTCTAGCCATTTTGACCCAAATTTAACCCATGCACCAAAATTAACTTAGCCATGCCTAAGCCACCAAATTGATGACACCACAACCACCAAATACACCCTATGGAGTAGGCTAACCCCACCTAAACCAGCCAAGATGAGCTATGGACCAATGGTCCCTTAATTTAAAGGATTTCACCCCATATTTGGCCTACACTCAAATATCTTGGCCATCATCACTTAGCCTTAGGAGTTAACCATCATTAGCAACCCCCTGGCCTCCACGAGCAAAGAAGTGACCATACTCTGGCCAGCCACCACCTTAGCAACCGGAAACAGCCAGCCTAAAGGTTCCCCCATTGGTCGAAACCGAAAATTAAACCCCCCTGACTTGGCTTACCCTAATTGGATGCTTGAAACTTTCTTCCTTCCACCTCAGCAAGATTTTGTACCGAGCTCCTAGCCCTGACATCCACCAGGATGCTGATCCCTGATAACTGCTTATTTGCAATAATATAACTTTAATTTTATTTATATTTTTCACTTATATTTTCTTATTTTGCAACAAAAAAAAACTTGATCCTGAATAAAAATAAGAATTTAATTTTTAATTTATATTGAGATACTACACAAGTATACATATCGTTATCAAGTAATATAAGAATTTCTTATTAAGACCTGAATATCAAACCCACAACAAAGATATGCAATATGCACTTTTTGGAAAACTTTCTATTTTTAAGAAGATAATTATTTAAACTAAAGACGTTTTCACAGTAAAAAATGTTTAAATATTTTGGTAATTTTAATATTTTGACAAAAACAATACAAACTTAAAAAGATAACTTGAGTTTTTATAGAAGAAAAGCACTAAATATGAAAATATCTTTCTCCTTATCATGAATCAGTAATAAGTATAAGAACTCTATTATGTAAGTATGCATAATGTGTTGTGTCAAATAGGTGCAATAATATTCTTTACCCTTACTAGAGATGCTATAAAGAACATTGGCTAATTTAAAGTTTGATTTCTGAAGATCGGCTAGGCAGAGAAGATACGAGTTGTCACTCTAGAGTTCCCTTAATTCCCTCCACCTGGGGGCTAACATCTCGAGCCTAGGCAGGGAAGATACCAGCTCTCACTCTAGAGTTCCCTCGATTCCCTCCACCCGGGGGCTAGCATCGCTAGGCAGGGAAGATACTAGCTCTCACTCTAGAGTTCCCTCGATTCTCTCCACCTCAAGGCTAATAGGTAGGGAAGATACCATCTCTCACTCTAGAGTTCCATTAATTCCCTCCACCTGGGGGCTAACATCTCGTATCATAACCTATTTACCCTTACTAGAGATGCTATAAAGAATATTGGCTAATTTAAAGTTTGAATAGTTCTGAAGACCGGCTAGGCAGAGATGTTATAAAGAACATTGACTAATTTAAAGTTTGAATAGTTCTGAAGACCGCCTAGGCAGGGAAGATACCAGCTCTCACTCTAGAGTTCCCTCGATTCCCTCCACCCGGGGGCTAGCATCGCTAGGCAGGGAACACTAGCTCTCACTCTAGAGTTCCCTTGATTCCCTTCACTTGGGGGCTAACATCTCATATCAGAACCTAAAACAATAAACCAAGTTGGGAGCTTTAACCTTTCACTTTAAAGTCCTCCAACTCTACACCCTTCAATGAATATTTTCCTATTTATTTGCACTCAATCATTTGAACTACGTTCTCATTCATACAACCTCCTGTGATTCTTTCCAATTGTTGACGGAGAAATTATCATCCCGGTTCTTACATGTTCTCACAATAAATTTTAGCATCTGGATTGGCCAAATCAAGAAGTAAATGAAGTACATGGATTTAAATCATCACAACTTCTTCCAACATTAAATATCATTACTCTCCACAACTTCCATCCAAAACTTAATTACTTATCAGTTTAAGAAGAAATATAAGGAAAACTACTCAAAATTCATGGAGAAAACAAACAACACTTTAGTTTAAAAGTTAAAATCATTGTCAAACCAACAACAAGTCTCATTTAAAACCAAAAGTAGTCTAAAACAAAAGAAAAAAACTTATCTCAAGTCCTCCACCAAACTCTTGAAGTTCCTTTGAATCTCTTCTCTTTTACAACAATCTTAATATAAAACTAGAAATAAAAAAAAGGATAAATATGTGGTGCCTGAAAATCTCTCCAACTAACTCCCCAATTTTTGAAGTTTCAAAAGTTTTCTAGTATTTTTAGGAACTCTTTCGAAGTCCGAACCTTCTTTCTTTTATAATTCTCCAAAAGGTGCATTGGTATCTCTTCAAAAATGTGTCTTGATTCAATGTATTTCCCTAAGAGATGCATCCTTTAGCAATAATTTTCGTCCATGGTGGTTGTAACCACCTATTAAGCCAATAGGTGCCTCNTTTAAAAATGTGTCTTGCTTCGATGTAATTCCCTAAGATATGCATCCTTTCACAATAATTTTTATCCATGGTGGTTGAAACCACCTATTAAGTCAATAGGTGCCTCAACAACCTCTTCAAAGTTNTCTTGTCTAATAATTGTCACTGGCACTTAAGCGCGAGGCCTCTTACACTTATGTGTGGCCTTCTCTGCTTACCCGATGCGTAAGCGCTGGATCTAGCGCTTAGGCGCCAAAACACTTTTGTACATTTTTCACCTATTTCCTCCAAATTTGATCATTTTTCACTCCTTTAAGCACTTTTCACCTTTTTACCTGTACTTCAAAGAAAAACACAAAAAATCCTTCCATTAAAGTGCAATATCTTAAAAATAGGTATAAAAATATGTGTAAAAACACTATATATTTTAGTCGTATCAAAATCCCCCAAACTAAAAATGTTATTTTTCCTCAAGTGACACTTCAATCTTTAAAAACTAAATATGTATGATATGTATATGTGTTTCTTTAGGAGTTATTAAAATTTAGATTTATAAATATAATAGTCCAATTTAGAAAAAATATTCAGTAAAAGAGACCAACTTAAGGTTTAGAAATTTTTACTGTTAAGAAAGATGAAAATATAAGTTCTTATCTAATTCAAAAATATTGTAAGTCTTCCAAATTTCATTTAGTTCTTTTATTATCTTAATTTTAATATTTCATTAAGAATAATTTTACTTACTATATTATATCTATAAGCTTAAGATTTTCTCAAGTCTTATACATTAAAAGATCAAATGTAGAACCAATTTTTGATTAGGCACTAATCCTCAAGCTTCTCCTCCCTTACATTTTTTTTTCTTTTTCTCTTCTTTTTTTTTCTTTTTTATCTTTTTCTTTTCTTTTCTTTTTAGGCAAGGATTACTATATCTGGATAGGCCTATAATAATTTTGAATTCCACTTTTCCTTTCATAAAGCAAAGCCTTGATACAAAACTTTTACTTATAAATATAACAAAAGCTTTAAAAATTATTTTTAATAAAAGAAATTTAAGTATTAAAAATAAAAGTCTAATTTTCTAGAATTTTCAAAAAAACAATGTTTCTCACTAAAGATAGTTACTTATATTAATTATTTTCTACACTAAAAACTTTTAACTTAAAGTTTTTCTTCAATACTCAAAATTTCAACTAAATTCTCTTACTCATTTTAAATCAAATTTTACTTTCCTAATATAAGTTCATATACATGATCAATTTTTCTTTCAAATAAAATTCACTTGTATTGCATTTGAGAACAAATAAAATTCAAGTTTTGAAAAGATTTTTCACCCCCCCTAAACTTAAATTTTTATCAGATTAAACAGTTTAGCATCAAATATATATAAGCAGGAATGAAAATAAGAATAACACACTTACATGAATTTTTATACCCTAATGATACAAGTATAAAACTAAAAATAAGAGTAAAATTTATTTTGATCAAATTTTTTAATATTTTCATTTCAATTCAACATGTAGAGATTCAATAGAATTCTAAGCAGTGGGTATAAAATAAAAGAAAACTAACACACTAACTTGACTTCACAATCTCAACATAAAAATAAACTCACAAACATGATAAAAGAAAAGTACAGGGTAGCAGTTTCTGAAATTTAATAATTAAGACTAAGTTAGCAAGATTTTCATCTTTTCAAAAGGCATAGAATTAAGTTAAGTTCTAAACTAACTATCACAAAACTCACAACAGTTACTACCTTAGACAGATATAGAATTAAGTTAAGTTCTAAACTAACTAAATCACAAAACTCACAACAGTTACTACCCTAGATTTAAAATAAACTACTAACTAACACAAAAATTATAATATAATTAAAAATAAAAGTCTCACACATCACAATATCTAAACAAGTAAACATACATACATGTCTCAAGTCCAAAACATGAAAACACATCAAATCACAATTCTCACTTAAACATAAAATTACAAACCACATTACATAGTTCAAACAAACACACAGATGCAAATGTAGCAAGCCCAGACCACATAGTTCATATCATATTATAATCATAAAATAAATCTCTCAATTCTACTCTTCATCGTTTGAATCACCGCTATCCAAAGCTTTTGCAGGCTCATAATCAGGGTATCAAGGATATGGAAAAAANATTCTACTGTTCATCGTTTGAATCACCGCTATCCAAAGCTTTTGCAGGCTCATAATCAGGGTATCAAGGATATGGAAAAAATTGCACTCCTTCGTTACCCCTAATAAGGCTCTCCAAAGATGAGTGAAATCGCTCTTCATAATCACTTTTTCTCCTATTATACCTATCAGTACGCTCTGCAAAACANGAATTTCTCTAAATGTGCTCAAAATACATGGTGAACATCCAAAAATTTTGCATAGAAGTAAAGCTCTTATCTCAAGGAACTTAGATCTAGAAAATTTCATATGATTCCACCAAGAAATCTTCACTTTAGATGTGCTCTAGCCTTCCAAAATCATGATTTTGAGAGGTTGAAGGTGACGGGAGGCGTAAAAATGGTGATTTTTGGGCCAAAATTTCACTTTTAACCATTTGCGAACTGATTTTCGTGAACCGACGCTTAAGAGCGAGTAAATGGCGCTTAGGCGTTTACCTCTCGGGTTGGCTAGCTTAAGCGCGAGTTGTGGGGCTTAGGTGCCAATGCATGATTTTCAAAATTTTCAAATTAAAGTAAAACACACTATTTGCCTAAGTAAACCACCACTAAATGGTCTCATATCACTTAAATGTATATTTTCAACTTCTTATAACTCCCCTCTCTCTCAAAACTATCTATAATAACTTTTTCAATTCAAGGCTAAAAATAACACAAATTTTCACACAAACAAACTTATACTAATTCAAAAATAAGTAAAAATACTTTTAAACACTTAATTCACACTCCAAATAGCCTTGGATGAGAAAATTTTCTTAAATACAAGTACACATCAATCATTACTGTCGGCGTTATTTCGGGTTGGTTTGTGGGGAGTTGCCTGTAAGAAGCTGTCGGTCACCGGAATCGAAATCCCGTCGCCCGCTTTGGAAGGAAGTTGAAGTATGAAATCAAACCGACCCCATGATTTTCATAGTTTAAAATGAAGGAGCACTATACCTCAAATCCTGTATCTATCCCGAAGGATAAACACAAGACTTAAGGATGAGGCTCGATCAAANCGGAGGTTTGCATAAAACACCCTAACAAAAGAAATAACCGCCACAACAGAGAAACAGCAGAAGTGTTCCCATTATCGGTGAACGATCAAATCCTCTAATATCCACCTGGATTCTTAAAACGCCGCTCCTGAATCAGTTTTCGTGATTGCAACACATCATTGTACCGATCTTGAGCCTTTGAACTAGCAAATTTACTCAAATCGAAAGGGCTCTTTCCTTTACTCCTCTTCATTCTTGGTGTCATTCTACAAATTTTATAAATTCCAAAAATAACTTCAAAAATCAAGTCTAAATTAGTAAACTAAACTTCCAAAGTATAATCTACACTTCCCATGCAATTTTCATAGATCTTTTTCTCATTTTTCACCATGAATAGTGAATTTTGAATTTCTCTAAATGTGCTCAAAATACATGGTGAACATCCAAAAATTTTGCATAGAAGTAAAGCTCTTATCTCAAGGAACTTAGATCTAGAAAATTTCATATGATTCCACCAAGAAATCTTCACTTTAGATGTGCTCTAGCCTTCCAAAATCATGATTTTGAGAGGTTGAAGGTGACGGGAGGCGTAAAAATGGTGATTTTTGGGCCAAAATTTCACTTTTAACCATTTGCGAACTGATTTTCGTGAACCGACGCTTAAGAGCGAGTAAATGGCGCTTAGGCGTTTACCNGCTTCAAGGAATTTCAAAGGGTAGGACTCTTTAACAAAATCTGATGTAGAGGTGTGAAAGGGGATTGGTTCAAATTTAGAACATTTTATTGTAGAATCCAAAGGAAATCGGACATGGAGGTGTGCAAGGGGATTGGTTCAAATTTGGAACATTTTATTGTAGAATCCAAAGGAAGAAAGACTAGGGATGTCATGGATCCATAGGAGAACCTCGGTGACTTCCCAAGCTATCCTAATGTTTGGCTCCAGTTTTGAGGAGAAATATTTAAGTGTTTCATCCTGCCAATTTTATTAGGGCTTACATTCGTGTGCAATGATTACACAAATAGCCTGGAAGATGTGAGGGTTTAGGTCGTGACAAACGACAACCTCGGAATCCTAAGACGAGTTAAAGCTTATATTGTGTAACAAGGCTATGCAAAGGCTTAAAGATAAGGTGAGGATTTACGTTGCATAAGCAAGCAACCTCAAAGTCCTATGGTTTTAAGTCTAAGGAAGGAAAAAAATAATTTAGCTGGGGAAGACAGGTTTTACTGTTGAAGATGGTTGTGCTGCCCACCATGCTAGCTTCAAGCTCCTCGCCGCAACGAGTTTGAGTTATCTATTGTGTCATGTTATAATGTCAAATCAGGTGGTCCTATGGTTAAAGTTCTTTAAATTTTATGAGGGCATATTAAAGTTGATTAGAGCGACACCGGTTAGGATCCTACGGTTCCCTCATTCCGGCACCACTATTTTCTATTGGATTCACTTAGTCGAAATGAACTTACTAAACTCAACTTAGTGAGTTCCATAATTTCATTTAAACCATGGAAAAACTCGTTAGCCACTGTAGGTTACCTCCTTCAAGGGATTCCCGATCATCCGATAGAGACGTCTTAATTTAATTGAAGCTGTAGTTTTATGTGATGTTTGTGATTAAATTTTGAGTTGTTTTATATTTTGGATGTTGTGGCGGTGAATTTTATCTTTGTTGATTTTAATTTTGCTTTTGGTTTTGGTTATGGTTATGGTTATGTGGCTATCCTGATAGTTTTAGTTTTCATGCAGGGTGGCGTCGTTGTTTAGCATGCAAATTTGCACGTATAAAAATACAGTATGAAAGTACAAGTAAGATAACGCTGAAAACTGTAAAAGTGTATCTGGCGAGTCTTCTCGTTCCACCACCTGAAACTTAAAATGCATGTTAAAGCAGTTTATCAAGAGATGGAAAGGTAAAATTTTGGTAATTTTCCTAACCCTATGTCAAAGTTTAATTAATGATGATTTCATTGAGCGAAGAATATTAAGTTTAATAGGCCTCTTAGGTATCCAACAAGTTAGGAGGGGGAAGCAGGTCCATGCCTCCCTCTCACCAACTAGCGAAAAGCCTCGAGTCCATTTAAACTTACAATGTTGCTTAATGGTTCATCCTATAAATACCCTTATTACTCAGTGAACATTGATGTCTCAATTATCC
>JXCR01145985.1:56558-91899 GCA_002079205.1 Phalaenopsis hybrid cultivar
AAATTCTGGGTTATTTAATAAAAATAAAATATTTTAAGTGGTGAAAATTAAGTTCTGTATTTTTGAAAAATCTCCCTAAGGTCAGAGAACTTAGAGGAGTAAAGGTTATATTTTTTTGATTTCTCTTTGATTTATTGGAATTATTTTAGTGTAAACTCATTTTTTAGCCTTTAAAGATTATTTTTAAGCTTTAAAATTCAATATCTTTATTTAGAAAATTAGGAGAAATATTATAATTGTTCCTAAGTGATTAGGAAACAATTTAGAGCATTTTCATGAATTTTATTATTTTTGTGATTTTTATGGATTTTTAATTATTTAAATATTTAGAATAGGCTAAAAATCAAAGTTTTATTTTAAATATCATTTTATTTTTAGAAAATACCCCTGATCACAGAGAACTCAAAAAAACTGAGTTTCATAATTTTTTGAGTTATAATTTGATTTTTAAAAATCATTTAAGTGTTAAAAGTGATATTTATCATTTAAAATCAACTTAAGGTGTCATATGAACTCAAAATATTTTGAAATTTTTATTATGAGTTCTCTAGATCATAAATCACAATGGAGAACAAAAATCAAGTCATTTAAATGTTTAAATTTTTTAAAATTAATTATCTTAGTGATTTAGTGTTTGTAAAATTTAAGGACATTTTAAATGTCATGACCCATGAAATTGTTTCTAAAGGTTTCTCTAGTCATGACGGACCTTCCAAAATTTTCTTAGGATTTTATAACCAATATGCTAATTTTCATGATTATTTTAACAAAGGTTTCTCTGGTCATGGTAGACCTTCTAAAATTTTCTTGGGATTTAATAACCAATATGCTAATTTCCATGATTATTTTAAGGAAATGATAAAATTTTTTTTGGGATTTAATAACCAATATGCTAATTTCCATGATTATTTTAAGGAAATGATGTGAAGAACTTGAAAAATATAGGACTCTGTATAGGAGGCTCCTCTGACTTTAGAAAAATCAGAGAATACTTCCCCAGACAAAGGCTACAACATGCTAAAATTCCAAGTCAAGGTGATGTGTCATTATGCATGGAGAATCAAATGATCCCAAACAGTGTTTAATTAATTAAAAATAAAATATGCACTAAATCGACTTGAAATTTGTTCCACATTGTTCTCCTTTGTTCACTGAGCAAGTGGGTATTTTTTTTTTATTTTTGTAAATTTCTACACAAAGTTATGAATTTTCTAAGTTAAGGGTATTTAAATAAATACGAAAAGCCCTATTAATCTATTTAAACAGTGTGTGCTGACTAGATCCTAGGAAGCTCCGAAGGCATGTGTGCGTGCTCTGGTTGGACGCCACCGTCTACATAACTGCTGACTCGGCCAGCAGTTTATGTCCCGAAGTGCTGTCCGCTTCGATCTCCCCCGTCCATTTGATACACGCTTGATCAAACGGCTCCCCTTCATCGTCCCCAATAGGATGATCCCGTGACCGTCCACACTAAAACCTTAAGATCTCAGCCTAGACTCAACCAAATCACTTTGGATTTGATCTTATCGACTCGTCTAAGTGAGACAAACACATCCATACGGTTAAGATGCCATAAAATCAAGCTTAAGTAAAGGGAGAATTGAAATAGGCTCTGGATGAGGAGAAGTTTTATACATTTGCTCTGAGAAGGGAGGCTTCAATCAGAGGTGCTCGACACGTTCTTTGGGGTCCAAGGAGGCTAGCGATTGAGTCCCTGGTCTTGGTGTAAGGCCTAGGTATGAATTCAACCAAGCTCAATTTTAGGTGTTGTTCTAGAGCTATGGTAGAGGCTCTATGGAAGGGGGATTTGATGGGGCTTTGGCTTCTTTCACTCTTGTGAAGGTGTGGGAACAAGTAATTGAAGTTTGGTGGAGTGTGGAGGTGTATTGGGCTCTGTCCTGATTTTCGGCAGGGTTTCAAGCTCAAAATTGAGCTCTGGCAATGGGAATGGGTGAGGAAAAATGGTTGTAATGCACTGAGAGGATCTTAGGGAAGCTCTGTGTGAAGTTTGGAGAGACCTCTCTAAGAAAATTTTAGCACACCTCCCATGGTCGTGGAAGGTGAGTTTTTATAAAAATGGACTTGGGGTGGCTCTCAGGGCATAAGTTTGGGTGCATTGTGGTGCTTAGGTGGAGGGCAGAGGAGCTCTTCAATTTGATTTAGATGAGATGGCCTCTAGGTTTGATTTGGGTGAGGTGCCATGGGAGTGGCTCTTGATTTTGGGCTTTTCCGGCCACTAGGCTGGCCGGCCGGCAGGGGGAGGTGGCTAGAAGCTCAGGGAACCCAGAGGAATCCATCTTAAGCATGTGCATTTTTGGAAATAAGATCCATTAATTTGGGGGACCTTTGGTCCATGGCTTGATTTAGGTGATTTCATGGTGTTTGGACTGGTCACTAAGTCCAACTAATGGATGTTGTGGAGTTAATTTGGTGGCCTTAGGGTGGTTAGGTCACATTTAGTGCATGGGTCCAAGTTGGTGCAAACGACCAAAACTTGAGTTTGAGCAAGATTATCCATGTCAATTGGTAAAAATAATCATTTCATTTGGTATAGATGATCATAAGGAACAACTTTGGTGAAGGATGGAAGTGGTTTTGAGTCCAATTGGGGAGTCAATTTGAGGGAATTTTGAACTTTAATCAATTTGGTCATGTTAGGCTAAACTTGGGTCTAGCTTGGGATAGCCTTGGGCTGAGTCCAAATTGATTATTTTAAATAGTCAATAGGGACCTCATGAAGAGTTTTCAACATGAATTCGATACCAAATTGGAGGTTAAGGCAATCAATTGTGTGAAATTTGGGGACTTAGCCAATTTGTGGCTAAATTTGAGAATTTTGGATTTAAGCCAAAATCAAATGGATTTGAGACTTCACCAAGGCCAATTGATGGTTGATTTTGATGTATAGGCATGTTATAAAGATTTTTAAACATTAATTGAGGCCAATTGACTAGGTTATGGGTTCAATTTGGTGAGATTAGGTCATAATGTCAAAATTGGGGTATTGACTCAAATCAAAATTGGGCTCAAATCATGGACCAATTGAGTTTGGATTTGGTTTAATTTGGTCATATAAAAGGTTAATTTGAGTTTATGGTTGGAATTGGGGTCAATAAAGATCAAATTGATGGACATTTGAGTTGGATTTAGGGAAATTTGAGTCTTTAAAGGGCAATTTGGGGGTTTTGGTTGAAGATGGTCAAATTGGCCAAATTGGGTCATGTGGTAGTTGAGAGAACTGAAATTGGGAATATTTAGGATTTATTGAGATTTTTTGGGGATTTTTATAATTTTTGGAATTTTGGGTCCAAGAGGGTTATTTTGATAATTTGGGGGTGTTTTAGGGGTAAAAGGCCAAGATGGGTATTTTGGTAGAGTTGAGGTACCAACCATCACCAATAAGCCATGGACCAATGGAAACCCCATTTTGGGTCCTCTACATAGGGGTCTTAGCCGAACCATAACCCTAGGGCTGGTAGGTTTATGGGACCATCTACATGAGTATCCCAAAAGATCAAGGGATCTAGGCTAGAAATTGACTTTAGGGTAGTGAGTGATTGTGAGTGTAGATAAGTGTAGTGAGTGCCTTAGCTCTAGACCAACACCCACGGTCAACCCTAAGGTCCAGCAATCCTAAGGGTGACTCATCATGAGCTTCCCCCACAGTGACCCGTAAGTGATTGTGAGTGCAGATAAGTGTAGTGAGTGCCTTAGCTCCAGACCAACACCCAAGGTCAATCCAGCAATCCTAAGGGTGACTCATCTTGAGTTTCCCCCACAGTGACCCCACCTACTAAGTACTTAGAGATAAGCAATCCTAAGGGTGACTCATCTTGAGTTTCCCCCATAGTGACCCCACCTACTAAGTACTGCAGCAATCCTAAGGGTGACTCATCTTGAGTTTCCCCCACAGTGACCCCACCTACTAAATATTTAGAGGATGAGAGCAATATAATCCTAAGGGTGACTCATCTTGAGTTTCCCCCTTAGTGACCCCACCTACTGAGTATTTAGAGGTTGAGAGCAACATGTGGAACTCGAAGCTCAGTAGAGAAGAGTTTGGAATTTCTAGTGGTGAGGGTTTATGTCTATTTTTCTAGGAATAGTCAATGGGAAAATTCTATGGCTAGACCTCAGGCTGCTACAGAGGAAAAACTAAACCTCAACCAAAAATGAGGTCAACAAATGGACCCCCAATAGGTGTGGTGTGCCAAACTAAACCTCAACCAAAAATGAGGTCAACAAATGGACCCCCAATAGGTGTGGTGTGCTGGGCAAGCACACTTCGTGTATTGGCGTTGACCGACGAGATCAACAAAAACCAATACAAACTCCTAAGTCAACAGACCCGAAAGTATGTGTAGAGTTGTGTGTGTGATTTATTTCTGCGAGGGAATTAACAGGTGATCGTCTGGTTGAAATCAAGGAGTTGGGACTCTCGCTAGGGATCGGAGAGTGGATTTTGAGTTATAAAATTTTAAAGATTTCCAAAGAATGGGAGTCAAAATGTAAGTGTTGACCCCGAGGTGGGAATTGAAATTCAAATATCAACTCAAAAGAAGAGAGAGAAGAGAGAGTCGGAGTGTAAGGACCGATCTCTAATGCAATGAATCAGAAATGTAGGACTGATTCGGAAGTGAGAATTGAAATGTAGGTCAATTCCCAAAAAAAAAGAAAGTGTCGGAATGTAAGGACCGACTTCAAATGTAATGAATCAGAAATGTAGGATTGATTCGAAAGTGAGAATTGAAATGTAGGTCAATTCTCAAAAAAAAAAGAAAGTGTCGGAATGTAAGGAAATTCTTCAAATGTAATGAATCAGAAATGTAGGATTGATTCAGAAGTGAGAATCGAAACGTAGGTATCAATTCAAAGATATGAGAATTCAAAGGTAAGTATCAATTCAAATATGTGAGAATTGAAATATAAGTATTAATTCAAAGATGTAAGAATTGAAATGTAAGTATCAATTCAAAGATGTGAGAATTGAAATGTAAGTATCAATTCAAAGATATGAGAATTGAAACGTAGGTATCAATTCAAAGATGTGAGAATTGAAATGTAAGTATCAATTCAAAGATATGAGAATTGAAATGTGGGTATCAATTCGAAGATATGAGAATTGAAATGTAAGTATCAATTCAAAGATGTGAGAATTGAAATGGAAGTATCAATTCAAAGATATGAGAATTGAAATGTAGGTATTAATTCGAAGATGTGAGAATTGAAATGTAAGTATCAGTTCAAAGATGGGAGAATTGAAATGTAAGTATCAATTCAAAGCTAAGAGAATGGAAATGTAAGTATCAATTCAAAGATATGAGAATTGAAATGTAAGTATCAATTCAAAGATATGTCGAAATGTAAGTATCAATTCAAAGATGTGAGAATTGAAATGTAAGTATCAATTCAAAGATGAGTGAAATGTAATTATCAATTCAAAGATGGGAGAATTGAAATGTAAGTATCAATTCAAAGATGGGAGAATTGAAATGTTAGTATCAATTCAAAGCTGGGAGAATTGAAATGTAAGTATCAATTCAAAGATGTGAGAATTGAAATGTAAGTATCAATTCAAGATAGTGAGAATTGAAATGTAGGTATCAATTCAAAGATGGTGAGAATTGAAATGTAGGTATCAATTCGAAGATGTGAGAATTGAAAGAATTGAAATGTAAGTATCGATTTAAAGATATGAGAATTGAATTGTAGGTATCAATTCCGAGAGAGAGTCGAAATTTAGGTATCAACCTCGAAATGTGAGAATCAGGATTTAGGTACTGATTTGAAGATGTGATATGAAATTTAAAAAGAGCTTGTGATATTGAATTTGCAGTAGTGTGTTATGTGAGAAGGTTGATTTTGAAGAAGATTTGTAGAGCTTTGTGTAGTTGTGTGCAGAATGTGAAATTCTGCGGAGATGTGCAGAGAGTTAGCATAGATAACGATGGTTTTGTTGCGCGCACAAAGAGTAGGAAATTCCGAAAACGGAAGTATCCACTCAACGGGTTTATTTTATTTTCTTGTTGTTTTTATCACAATTGATTTTTGAAACTTTGTTTTTTAAAGTTTTAATTTTAATTGGTTGATTTTAAAAAGAAATTTATTTTGTTATTTATTCATTTATGATCATCTTTTATTTGTGTTTTATTGATTGTTGAAGATTTGTTGTTTCGTTCTTTGTTCATTGGAACTCTGAACCATTGCATGGTTCGCGGGCTTTCATCCATCGCACAAAAAGACAATTGACAAAAAGGCACATCTTGAGAGAAATTTTCATTAATCTTCTTCAATAAAGATGCTACAGATCAAACGTAGGCTAATGCCTAAAAAAGAGTACATCATGTAATACATGCTGAAATACATTGATAGTCATCTCAAGATATGAGTACATCATAGACTGATTACATCAAATACATGTCATGCTGGTAAAAGCAAGTGAATCTTTTGCGCTTGGTATATTGAGCTCCTGATCAAGCAGGCCTTCTGAGTAATGCTCCAGGATAAGAGTTCCCTTCGCATTTATTCAGAGGTACAACCTTCTCATAGCTCGTAAGGAAACAGTTCCTCCAATTCCGGGTCCTGCTGGAATCCATATGGTGTTTTGCTGTCATCCATCCTGCGGAAGGTTACAGACACCCTACGGTGTCGTACTCCGGGAATGCTGTGCTTGGCAACGTCTGCACCGTTGGCCTTGAGAACAAGTACTGAACTAACTGGAAGAGGAATCTCTACAGCCCCTCTGAATTCACCAAGGCTGATTACATTGATTTCTTTTCCAAACAGAATATTGCTCTTACTCATGAACGAGACAGTGCAGAAAGGCCTCACAAAGTCATGATGGTCAATTTGTGGGGGAATGCAGTCACCCTCTTCATAAATGTTGATGATGCAACTGTTGGGAATGCAAGTGGCGGGTAGAATATTCCACTTAACCATTCTCTTGATCATCCATTTCATCATCAGTGGTAACGGATCCACTTGTTCGTTTCTGAGGATCCCGGGCGGATTTCCCTGTCTGTCGTTCATAAAATTATAGCAACAGCCGCACTGGATGGTGATTCTTCCCTTTCCCCGCATCCATTTCTTCAGCTCGGAATACGTTCTCTCCATGAGAAGGCCCGCTCGACCTCTATCCCTTAAATAAAAGATGCATTCCAGAATGCTTCTTTCATTGGTTTCAAAGAAAAACCTGGTATATAGCTCCAAGCCCTCCAATATGTTGATAAACTTTCCCTGAACCTTTTCATAGAACTCAAATTCCATTTTATTTACTTTGCTTATTTTGTAGTATTCTACCATACCGGAAGGTGGCAGCTGCCTAGCGCGTTCCTTCCTCCGGGCCTTAGAGAGAATCCAAACTGGTGCTGGTCAATCCAGAAAATGAGATGTAGCCTCAAGTGGGATGTATGATCCCGGGCTTCATGGTGCGTGTTGGTCCGTCCCCAGTGGGACATACAGTTCATTTGCCACGAAATCTGGAATCCGAGACTCGTTGGTGCTTGTAGTGTACTCTTCTAATGTACTGAAGAACTGTAGATATTGAATGTTGGAGTCCGAGTGTTCTACAAATGTGCCTCTGACTGATGTCCCGGCTGGTACCTCAACGTTGCATGTTGGGCAACCTCTGCATAAGATATTTGGGACCGGGGGGCACATCTGATCTCGTCACAAATCTTAACTCTTCATCTGTAGTGGGCAGGTTGGTAGAAGTCTCTCTCAGATCTGGATCATAAATATGTCCCTCAGGATGAGGGTAAGAAAACTGCTCACGTCTCTTTGGCGCTTGCGCTCCTGTCGCAGAAAGGCTCTCTGTTTCTTTCGGCTTGCATTTCTGCGTTGCGTCCTACGGAGTGGAGTATTTGGTAGTTGTTCACTATGGGCGACTATTAAGCCCCTTTCTAAATTAGCTTTCATGGAAGGCAGTCGGCTAGGCCCCTCCATTGAATCTTGTTTTGCTATCACATTTTTACCTTTACGTGACACATCGTCTTAAGTGGTCACTCTCAACAGTGAAGGCAGTCCCTTCTTTTCTTCATTGCTGACTACGTCCATTAGAGGACCGTCGTAGTCCATATCAATCTAATTAACATTCATGTTGAAATCTATGACACCTCCATGTGGCGTCATCTATTCATTCAGTGCGAGGTTCCAGCCGTCCTGGAAGGCAAAGATCAGCCTCTGTCCTGACATATTTATGCAAACGACAGAAAGAAACGTCAGTGGGCCCAAGTTTGGCATGAACAAGAACAAAACAGAGTATCCATTAAAGTAAATTTTAGTTTGTTTTGGTGAAAAGGATCACTCATTTTATGTGTGAGTTTTGTTTAATTTAATGGAATATTTAAATTTAAAAATAGAAAGGAGAACGTGTGAAGTTCAAAAAAAATATATATTTCTCAAAATTTTCATTATATATGGGATTAATTACAAAATTTGGACCCGGTCATAGACATATCAAAATTTTCATTATATTGAGGTTAATTACAAAATTTGGACTCGGTCATAGACATTTGGCCCATGTAGATAACCCTAAAACAATCAAAGTTTCAAAATTTCAAAGCAAGCAGAGGCATGCGGCATCAGGCTGCGTAATAAGTTGTTAGGTATCGTCCATTTATTAGTAACATGAGTCTTTCACCCCGGAAGTCCACTAACTGGTATGCTCCTCCTGTATAAACTTTCTCAAAGACAAATGTTTCCTCCCAAGTTGGCTCAAACTTCCCACCTATTTTGCGGCGAGCAAGAATACATCTTTTGAGCACAAGTACGATGTCACCAATTTTGAATGTCCTTGGGCGGACCAATTTGTCATGGGCTTGTACCATCTTTGCCTGGTAGAGCTCCAAATATCGTTGTGCTTCCAATTGTTTTCCCTCGAGAATCTCCAGTTCTTCAAGTCTGAGTTTTTCACTTTCTTTCATTGTGAGTTGGTTGACAACGGCGACTCTGAGAGATGGTGTCTGGATTTCTAGCGGTAGCACGGCCTCAACTCCGTACATGAGCATATAAGGTGTACACTGAGTGGGAGTCCTGAAAGTCATCCAGTAGGCCCATAATGCTTCTAATAGTTTGTTATGCCAATCCCTTTTATTTTCATCCAGTGTTTTCTTCAAAATTTGTACCAGTGTCTTCTAACAATTTGTTATGCCAATCCCTTTTATTTTCATCTAGTGTTTTCTTCAAAATCTGTACCAGTGTCTTGTTGAAGGCTTTTGCCGTACTATTTGCTCTAGGATAGTAAATTGTAGAGTGTCTCTAATCTATCTCATGTCTTCTGACGAAATTGTTGATCTTCTGCTTTTGAAAGCTGTCCCATTGTCAGAAATTATCCTTCGCGATACTCCGAAATGGTAGACAATTTGGCTCTTGAAAAATTGAAGGACATGCTATGCCGTAACCTCACGTAACGGTACTGCCTCTGCCCACTTGGAGAAGTAATCTATAGCGGCAAGTATGAACCTGTGTCCTTTAGAAGATGGAGGGTCTATCGGACCTATTATGTCTGTGCCCAACACTTACGAGACAACAGTTGGGTGCAGCACATTCGGAGGCTAGTGTAAGACCACCCCATGCACTTGGCATTGGAAGGCAACAGTTGGGTGCAGCACATTCGGAGGCTGGTGTAAGACCACCCCATGCACTTGGCATTGATGACATCTTCTGGCTGTATCCATTCCGAGACTTTTAATCTTCATCTTCATTTTTGGTCCGACTGGTGAGCGCCACACAATCCGACATGTACTTCTTTGACAATATTTTGTTCCTCGGCTCTGCTCAAATACCGTAGCCACATTTGGTCGAACTATCTTCTGTAGAGAACATTTCCCACAAGGGTGTAAGACATGGCCCTTCTTGTGATGTGGTGCGCCTCAGACTTGTCTTCCGACAGCTTTCCAGTATGCAAATATTCTATTAATGGCTTGCTCCAATGTTCATTGATGTCTGCAACTGTATTTATTGTTTCTTCTTTTCCAAGCTTGTGTAGTTTTGAAGTCATTTCAAGACAAGGCTCGTCTTCCTTGCACCGTAACTTCGATGGAATCCTCCGGGGGACACGCCATTTCCTTAGTGAGTTTTACTAGAGCATCGTCATGGGCATTATCTCTCTGATAAATCCGGTAGATAGTCACCTTAGGAATCTGCTCCAGGAGCTTCATCACGTACTGATGATATTCTGCTAACCTTGGTTTTAGAATTATGTATTGTCCGGCGACCTACTCGATGACAAGTTGAGAGTCACCATAGACGGTGATGTTTGTTATATCTATTGAAATTGCCAATTCCAATCCAGTGATTAAAGCTTTATATTCTGCTTCATTGTTAGTGCACGACTCTGTCAGGTGGTACGAAATCCTCAACATGCCCTTATCTGGCATAATAAAGATCAAACTGATCCCTGCCTTGCTCGGTATAACTGTGCCTGATCCCTTGTCTTTCCTAGTTGACGAAGCACCATCAAAGTACATTTCCCAATGTTGCACACAAGAAAATTCCATTTATAGTATTTTCTCATCTGGTAACTCGTTGTTGAGAGAGGACCCAGCTGGCAGTGGGTACGCAGCGAGAAAGTCTGCTAAAATCTGTCTCTTGATAGCACGGAGGGGCACAAAAGTTATATCAAATTGCAATAAGATCATCGATCATCTCGCTAAACGTCCGGAGAGTGTTGGTCGGGTCATCAAATATTGCAATGGATTAACTTTCAAAATTAGGGTGATCTTATAAGAAAGCATGTAATGTCTAAGCTTTTGAGCGGTCAAAATTAGTGTCAGACAATGCTTCTCAATAGGTGGATACCGTGTCTCCTTCGGTATTAGACGACGACTCAAGTAGTAGAGCGCATTTTCCTTGCCATCCTAATTGATTTGGGCTAAGAGGGCTCCAAGAGAGTCATCTAAAGCCGCTATATAAAGTATCAACGGTTTCCCTGGGATAGGGGCTGCCAAAATAGGTGGTGTCATTAAATATTGTTTAACGTCCTCAAAGGCCCGCTGACATTTCTCTTCCCAAATAAATTTGGCATCCTTCTTAATTAACGCTGAGAAAGGCTGACACCTACCTGATAGATTAGAAATAAAGCGTCTCAAATATGTCAACTTCCCCTGGAAGGAACATAGTTGTTTCATGGTTTTAGGGGGAGGCATTTCCAAGATAGCTTTAATATTATCCAGGTAGATCTCGATTCCCTGATGATGGACAACGAATCCTAGAAATTTCCCGGAGGTAACGCCTAAGGCGCACTTTAAGGGATTCATTTTAAGGCCATATCGTCGTAACCATTCAAACACGATCCTCAAATCATACAAATGGTCTGTTTTTTGTTTACTTTTGATGACCAGATCATCCACGTAGCATTCTACTTGATTGTGAATGAGGTCATAAAAAATATTCGTCATTGCACGCTGATGTGTTGCTCCGACGTTCTTTAGGCCGAACGACATCACTGTGTAGCAGAAGATTCCAATCGGTGTTCTAAAGGCTGTAAGTGCTGCATCCTCTGGATTCATCTTAATTTGGTTGTATCCCGATGATCCGTCGATGAAGGAGAAAATCTCATGTGTTGAATCGATATCCACCATCATTTCTGGTATAGGTAGTGGAAACTCATCTTTTTGACATGCCTTGTTCAAATCTCTGAAGTTGACACAAACGCGGATCTGTCCATTTTTCTTTTTAACCGGTACAATATTGGCTAACCACGTAGGGTATTGCTCTTCTTTAACAAAGTTGGCATCTATCATTTTCTTTACCTCGACGATGAATTGTTGTTCTATCTCGAGGCGCATTCTCCTTGGAGCTTGTTTTATTGTAGTTACATTCTTGTCCACCCCAAGTTTATGGACCGCAACCTCTGCTGACAGTCCTGACATTTCATCGTAGCTCCATGCGAAGCAATATTTGAATTATGTCAATAGTTTGACCAGTTCTGCAGATTCTTTGTCATCAATTAGAGAACTGATAAATGTAGGTCGGGGTCATTCTTCAGTCCCGAGGTTAATCTCTTTCAATTCATCGACAGTGGATTTAATTTCTTCCTCAACTCTGGCGGAGCATCTTCTATTGGTTGATCAGCAGAGTCATTCTCTATATCGAGACAATCCTCTTCTGACTCACTAGTAACAACCATGCAAAATTTGGAGTCATTCTTTACATCGAGACAATCCTTTTTTGGGGGAGCATCTTCTATTGGTTGATTAGTAGAGTCATCCTCTACATCGAGGCAATCCTCTTCTGAGACTCATTAGTAACAACCATGCAAAATTTAGAATCATCGACTGGTCCAACTGTACCAAATCTGAGACCTTCTTTTGAATTGGGAGTTTGACTTTTAACATTCCATCTGTAGATTCATCCTCTATATCGAGACAATCCTCTTTTGACTCACTAGTAACAACCATGCAAAATTTAGAATCATCGACTGGTCCAACTATACCAAATCCATGACCTTCTTTTCAATTGGGAGTTCGACTTTTAGCATTCCATAGTTTTTCAAAAATTTGAAATTTATCTTTTGGAATTTGTTTCGGTAAGTGTCCCTGTTGAATTAACTTTTTAACACAAGACGAGAAGTAACAAAAAGGCAATTCCATTAATTCATTAAAATCAACATCTAAATTTACATGTTTTTCAAGCTCAGTAGAGGTAGAAGTAGGGTAAAATTTGATCAGCTTCGAACCAACACTACGGACTTCCTTAACCTCTAAACTCTCTACCTTTTGAGGGAGAATCAGAGTAAGGGTCATAGTATTCACATAATGGTTTATCCGATCATACATTATTTCATATTCATTCCTCTTTGTATCTTCGAGAGATATCTCATACTGAGGTCTCTTCTGCTTTGTCATCATTATTTTATTTTTGAAACTGTCTTCATTACCAATCTTGATAGTTAGCCTAGTCCGTTCAACAATTAAATTGATCTTTCCTCATTCGCGTTGCCGGCCTCGACCTCGGGTGCGTGAACTAGAAGAACCTCCACCAACTCGTTGTAAGGGAGTGGTAGAAGGTTGTTGAAGCAGAGTTGTGTGGCCTCCTTTTTGTGATTCTTCTGAATATTCATATTTGTTTGTCAAAATCTCGCGAGAGAAGACAGTCTTCTTTTGAGGTGCGTAGTAGGCAGCATCTTCATGGATACCAACTTCATGTACTGAAAATGGTTGTAGATCCCCCTTGATGCAATTTTCCTGACCATCTTTGCGGTATTTAATGCACTGGTGTAGAGATGATGGAACCATATTATGCTCGTGAATCCATGGTTGACCCAATAGAGTGTTAAAAGAGGTCTCAGCGTCGATGATATGAGCTTTAACAGTTGTTATGAGTTCTTCGACCTTCATAAATAATGAAATTGATCCAAGTTCTCTTTCTCCCATTTGGTTGAATCCTCTTAACATTATCTTATCGGGGATGAGCTCTTGAATGTCAAAGTCCAAATATGATAACATCTGTAGACTCATCAAGTTAAGAGATGCTCTAGGATCCACTAAAACTATGGATAACACAAATCTGCCAATGTTGACGGAGATGTAGAGCGGACGGTTGTGGTCGGCGGAACCGAGCAACAAGTCTTCATCTGTGAAGGTTACCCCTGACTATTCTCCCAACGAGCAAAATCCATCTGAGGATGTGCTAGCCAACTGAGCTAAGCAAAATTCTGGATCAAGCAAAGCTATAACCAGAGAGTCTCTCATCTCCTTTGACAGGATCAGAGCGTCGTAGATGCTCAGTCGGGCAGGCAACTTCCTAAGATGAGCTAACAGGTTGTAGTCTACCTTGCATGCTCCTCTAATTTTGTCTTGATTATGTAGTTCTTCCACTGGCGGAGGTGTGGGTACCTCTTCTCAAGTCATTATCTGTTTTCCTTTGTCTGTTGGAGCTGTTCTTGGTGGTAACACTTTTCCGCTCCGTAAGTTGACTTCTGTGGTTTCTTTATCTTGAGATATCATTGTTGAATCTTTCGGTGTCTTTTCCTCCTCATCAGAGAGGTCTAAGTTGATGGCATATGGTGCACCATGATGCTCGAGAGTTGGCTCTTCGTTATCAGTGTTGTCATAAGCGATATCATTAAGTTCTTCTTTAGCCTTGAAAACGAGTTCATCAGACTCAAGTACGATTTGAGGATTATTTTGGGGATCGAGATCGCAACTAGCTCGATCATAATCAGTCACGTTATTATCAAAAATAGTCAAAACTTAGCCAAAATCATAACCATTATATTCATAAGATCCCGTAGGGACAAAAAGATAATCATACAAAGTCAAGGGTTTGAGGATTTTCTTCCCCAAATCCGAGACAACCAATCTAGTAGAGGAAGCCCCTATCCTACCCCCCGTGCTATCAATCTTGGCAGTGACGCTCTTCTTTTTCTTGTTTTTTGTCCTTGACGATGACGGATTTTCTGGCAAAATCTTCATCTCGGGCTCGGTATGCTGCCGACTCTGAATGGAGGCTTGTTTTGATGCAAACTGTAGCTTGTTCAGTATCTTCTTAGATGATTTGCTCCATACTTCATTCCATCCTTCTTTGGTATTTGTAGAAGCTTGTTTTGATGAATCCTATATCCGATTGAGGACCTTCTTGAGTTCTTCCCAAGTTGTACTCCATCCATTTGTTCCGACATATGGATCAATTGGGGAGATTGACTCAGCTGAAATCATGTTTATGGAACCTTTTTTGGGTTCTCTCAAGTACTCCTTCGGGATTGTTATATTCCCTTCCTTGAGGTTCTTCTCGAGCCAGTCTTTAAAGACAAAACACTTGTCTATAGTTTGTCCAAGAAACCGGTGGTATGGGCAATAATTTGGTTCATTCTTCTTATCCACGTCTTCGGGTTTCTTTGGATCAGGCAGTTTGAATTCTGGTTTCTTCATCAAGCTTTTGAATATCAAGTTTCTTTGGATCAGGTAGTTTGAATTCTGGTTTCTTCATCAAGCTTTTGAATATTTTAGGTATAACTTCATCTTTGAAGGAATAAACTACTTTCTATCGCTCTAACAGGGATATTCTTTTACCCGCTGTTCGAGGTGATCTCTCCTGAGATGGCCGTTGGTTGGATTGGCTGCTCTGTTTCTGAGAGTACTGTGATGAAGTCTGACGATGATCTTCTGTATATTTCTTTATCGGCTGCTTTCCTTTGTCGACAGTTGCAACTACCTTTGATTTCTTTTGAACATTCTAGTCACCTTAGCTTTTTTATGCGGCTCCATGTACTTCATTTCTTCTTGAAGACTGCTGGCTTTACTGAGTAGCTTTTCGAAGGATTTGATGGTGAGTCCCTTAAGCATGAAAGCTACTGGAAAATGAATGCTTTTGAGTAGAATCTCAATCGCTTGATGTTCCTATAGCTAAGGCTCACATTTCATGCTAAGTTTTCTCCACCTCAAAATATAGTCTGCCAAGGTTTCATTAGGCTTCTGCTTCTCCATCATGAGTTCTCCAATAGACACATGATGCTGCTTAGAAAATGTTTTAACTGACCAATTGGGCAAGTCAACGTACCAGTCGAAAGCAATCCCTGATAAGCTGCTGATGAACTGCTGGCAGAGTAGAGCTTCACTATTCCTCGTGTTGCCACAATTGGCTCAAAAATGTGTTATGTGCTGTCTAGGATTTCCAGTCCCACGAATATCTTGAAGTTTGGGGTCACAAAACCCTTGGGGAAAGGGATGACATCAAACTCCTCTGGGTAAGGTCTAGCCTTTAAGATTGATGCACCGCCCTTGGACTGGGCTAAGGCCTCCCGCACTTGTTCAACCATTTGTTTGAACTCTTTTTATGGCATGGCACCTGATGGGGAATCCTTCTTTGGTTGTTTTTCTTTGTCTGTCGAAGTAGCCTCCTTTCTTTCATCTGTGATGTGTATGATTTCTGGTTGATTAATCTCTAGAGAAGCCAATCTTGGTGCTTGTGATTGCCCCTGAATGGTGGCCGTGGTGGTCATACCTGCAGTCATCTCTTCTATTCTTTTCTCTAGTAGAACAACTTGCTCATCCCTTAGGAGGATAGCCCTACACAGCTCATCTACAGCGTTCTCTTTCAGTGTGAGGTTGAGCCTCGCGCGCAGATGTGGTAGATCTAGTTTTGATCACATGGACATCCATGAAATCTTCCTCCAAATAATCACTGTAATCAAAATCTTCATTGTCACTATTGACGGAAACTCCGTGTTCTCGAGCTAACTCAGAAATCTTGATTCTGAGTTTCTCAGCTTTTTCCTCAATTATCGATTCTGTGATTGCTTTAAGATCTGGAGGACCTTGATGGAAGTCCTCAACTTGTTCCTTCATCTCGTTGGCTATTATCGCGATGATGTCAGATATTTCAGGCACTGGTTTTACTTCCTATCTTTCAAGCTCACTAAACTGTATCGGTGCAGCGACCTTGGGTTCCCATACCCTCTTCTTGTTCGACGATGATGTCTCAGGATGGAACGTCTTAGTAGAAACATTGGTATATCGAGGGAAGGTATGCTTCCCGTGGTGTAGACCGGCTACAGTGTCAGGTAATCGTCTTGTCTTTCTTTCGTGATTGCAGGAATGACGGGTAAACTTCTCAGACCCAGTCTTGACTTAATCGGCAGGCGACCTGTGGTCCTGGTGGCGGTATGATTGGTGGTGACCATAGCAGTACCAACTCAGTTTCCCAAGTGTGGAACCAGACGGGAATACGGGTAGGTAACTTTATAGTCGACCTACGAGATTCTCTAGCGGACTTAATATCCTTCAAAATTTCATTCTTCATATGAGGGGAAATTGCATGTCCCACTCGTTTAAGTAATTCACTAACAGAACATCCTTCTTTAGTAGCAAGTCTTCTGAAGACTGCACTAACTCGGGTGATGGGGATGAATTTCTTTCCCTCCTCACCATGTCCATGAAGTGATGGTAATGCGGCAGCAATCTTCAGTATCTGTCAGAGGATGGAATCTACTACCTTGTAGGAGTGGATAAATTTATGGTAACACCTCTTCAACTTGATGAGGCTCCTCCTCAATGGATGTGTTTTCAGGAGCTTGGGCTTGGATGACCCACCCTCCGAACTCTTCTATTGTGGTTCCTCCTTTGGGTAGGGGTCATTGGTAAAGTCCTTGAGCTTGACCCAATCTCAAATGCGGGTGGCGGAAAAGTTAATCCTTCAGTCGAATCTTCAATGACCATCGCTTCTTTTCCCTTAGCAGTAGCAGGGATAGCAGTCATCATGACAACAGCTTTAGCCTTCTTGCAGGCAGGGAAGTCCTAAGGGCAGTTCAAACTGAATTATGCAAACGGCTCTTATATTTCCGGAGCAGCGATCTTCATTACCACAAATGGGGCTTTCCTAAGGATAACCTCAAGGTCTTCAAATCCAGCTCCAAACTTGATGGTGGGAGCGACGTTATGGGAGCTGCGATCCGTTGGCAGGTTGCAGGAAAAGGTCAGCGTTGGGTGAGCCATCGCAACGAGCTTTAAAACAGAAAGTTTTAAGGTTAGCTATATGGCTGAAAACCTTGTAATATTTAGTGCAAGCACTAAAAGTAGAGGTTAATCTGTAGACCGGGTGGGTCTTAGTTTATGGGTATTTTTTTAACATCTTTATTAAAAAAAGGCATAAATTTTAATTAATATTTCAAAGTGCGCGCAACACAACACGATCTGGTTTATTTTGTGAACTAGCAAGTTAAATTTTGAAGGGAGATGTGAAAAATTTTAGGACCCAATGCGGGACCCAATTAGTGGCAGAAAATGCCCAGGTGGAATTAGTCCACCGACACACCTATTGGAGGTCTGACCCCACATAAAAATTTAAGTCCTTAATGGCCTTCTGAACCCCTCTGTTCAAAGTTGGTTGAATAGCTAGTCCTGAAGTCCAAGGAGTTAGCCGTACTTTCCCAAGATAGAAATGGGTAAAGTATGTCAACAGAAGGAAGGTAATTTGGTACAAGAGGGACATGGACACATTACCGATGTGTGAAGATAATATTTCTTGATTTATATGGAGAGAAAAGCATGTCCCCAGCGGAGTCGCCAAAAGCTGTCGACGTTATTTTGGGTTGGTTTGTAGGGTGTTGCCCGTAAGGAGCTGTCGGTCACCGGAATTGAAATCCTGTCGCCCACTTCGGAAGGACGTTGAAGTATGAAATCAAACTAACCCCATATTTTTCATATTTTAAAATTAAAGAGCAATGTACCTCAAATCCTGTATCTATCCCGAAGGATAAACACAAGACTTGAGGATGAGACTCGATCAAATAAACTAAGGAAAGTATGACGTCCATTTGGTCTGCGAAACCTTTGTATTTGCCTACAAGTTCCCCTATTTAATATAAAAGATTAAAAAGGGTTTATATTAAGCTGGATTTGGACATGCTTCTTATAAGGGCAAGCTCCTATAGTTAATTACATCTTAAATGACCAAAGTCACTTAAGAANGAAATTTAACGGCTGTTATGAGTTCTCCGACCTTCATAAGTAATGATATTGATCCAAGGGCTCTTTCTCCCTTTTGGTTGAATCCTTTTAACATCATCTTATCGGGGATGAGCTCCCGAAGAGATGCTCCAGGATCCACTAAAACTCGGGATAACACAAATCTGCCAATGTTGACGGAGATGTAGAGCGGACGGTTGTGGTCGGCGGTACCAAGCTACAAGTCTTCATCTATAAAGGTTAACCCTGACTGTTCTCTCAACGAGCAAACTTTATCTATGGATGTGCTAGCCAACTGAGCTAAGCAAATTTCTAGATCCAGCAAAGCTGTAACCAAAAATTCTCTCATCTCTTTTGCAGGATCAGAGCGTCGTAGATGCTTAGTCGGGCAGGCAACTTCCTAAGATGATCTACCACGTTGTAGTCTATTTTGTATGATCCTTCAATTTTGTCTTGATTATGTGGTTCTTCCACTAGCGGAGGTGGGGGTACCTCTTCTTGAGTCAGTATCTGTTTTCCTTTATCTGTTGGAGCTGTTCTTGGTGGTAACACTTTTCCGCTCCTTAAGTTGACTTCTATGACTTCTTCTTCTTGAGATATCATTATTGAATCTTCCGGTGTCTTTTCCTCCTCATCAAAAAGATCTAAGTTGGTGGAAAATGGTGCACCATGACGCTCGAGAGTTGGTTCTTCGTTATCGGCCCTGTCGTAAGCAATATCACTGAGTTCTTCTTTAGCCTTGACAACGAGTTCATCGGACTCAAGTACAATTTGAGGATCATTTTGGGGATTGAGATCGCAACTCTCTTGGTTATAATCAGTCACATTATTACAAAAAATAGTCAAAATGTAGCCGAAATCACAACTATTATATTCATAAGACCCCAGAAGGACAAAAAGATAATCATACAAAGTCAAGGGTTCAAGGACTTTCTTCCCCGAATCCAAGACAACCAATCTAGTAGAGGCAGCCCCTATCCTACCCCCTGTGCTATCAATCTTGGCAATGACGCTTTTCTTTTTACTATTCTTTGTCCTTGACAATGACGGATTTTTTGGCGAAATCTTCATCTCGGGCTCGGTATGCTGCAGACTCTGAATGGAGGCTTGTTTTGATGTAGACTGTAACTTGTTCAGTATCTTCTTGGATGATCTACTCCATACTTCATTCCATCCTTCTTCGGTATTCATAGAAGCCTGCTTTGATGAATCCTCTATTCGATTGAGTACCCTTTTGAGTTCATCCCAAGTTGTACTCCATCCATCTATTCCGACATATGGATCAATCGGGGAGATTGACTCAGCTGAAATCGTATTTATGGAACCTTTTTCATGTTCTCTCAAATACTCCTTCAGGGTTGTTATATTTTCTTCCTTGAGGTTCTTCTCGAGCCAGTCTTTAAAGATGAAGCATTTGTCTATAGTGTGCCCAAGTAATCGGTGGTACGGGCAATAATTCGGTTCATTCTTCTTATCCACCTCTTCGGGTTTCTTTAGATCAGGTAGTTTGAATTCTGGTTTCTTCATCAGGATTTTGAATATTTTAGGTACAACTTCATCTTTGAAGGAATAAACAACTTTCTGTCACTCTAGCAGGGATATTCTTTTACCCGCTGTTCGAGGTGATCCCTCCTGAGAAGGTCGTTGGTTGGATTGGCTGCTCTGTTTCTGAGAGAACTGTGACAAAGACTGACGATGATCTTCTGCATATATCTTTATCGGTTGCTTTCCTTTGTCAACAGTTGCAACTACCCCTGATTTCTTTTTGAACACTCTGGTTACCTTAGCCTTTTCATGCGGCTCCATGTGTTTCATTTCTTCTTGAAGACTGCTGGCTTTACTGAGTAGCTTCTCGAAGGATTTGATGGTGAGTCCCTTAAGCATGAAAGCTACTGGCCCATGAATGCTTTTGAGTAGAATCTCAATCGCTTGATGTTCCTGTAGCTGAGGTTCACATTTCATGCTAAGGTTTCTCCACCTCAAAATATAGTCTGCCAAGGTTTCATTAGGCTTCTGCTTCTCCATCATGAGCTCTCCAATAGACACATGATGCTGCGCCCTGGCAAATCTTTTCATAAATAATTGTTCCAACTCAGAAAATGTTTTAACTGACCCGTTGGGCAAGTCAACGTACCATTCAAAAGCAATCCCTGTCAAGCTGCTGATAAACTGTTGGTAGAGTAGATCTTCGCTATTCCTCGTGTTGCCACAACTGGCTCGGAAATGTGCTATGTGCTGTCTGGGATTTCCAGTTCCATCGAATATCTTAAAGTTTGGGGCCACAAAACCCTTGGGGAAAGAAACGGCATCAAACTCCTCCGAGTAAGGTCTACCCTTTAGAATTGATGCACCGCCCTTAGACTGGGCTAAGGCATCCTGTACTTGTTCAACCATTTGTTGAATTCTTTTTCTGGCATGGCACGAGATGGAGAATCCTTCTTTGGTTGTTCTTCTTTGTCTGTCAAAGTAGCCTCCCTTCTTTTATCTGCGATGTGTATGATTTCTAGCTGATTAATCTCTGGAGAAGCCAATCTTGGTGCCTGTGATTGCCCCTGAATGGTGACCATGGCAGTCATAGTTGCAGTCATCTCTTCTATTCTTTTCTCCAATATAACAACTTGCTCATCCCTGAGGAGGATAACCCTACGCAGCTCATCTACGGCGTTCTCTTCAGTGTGAGGTTGAGCCTCGCGAGCGCAGATGTGGTAGCTCTGGTTTCGATCAAATAGACATCAATGAAATCCTCCTCCAAGTAATCATTGTAATCAAAATCTTCATTGTCACTATTGACGGAAACTCATGCTCTCGAGCTAACTCAGAAATCTCTATCCTGAGTTTCTCAACTTTTTCCTCAATTATTATGCTCTCGAACTAACTCAGAAATCTCGATCCTGAGTTTCTCAACTTTTTCCTCAATCATCGATTCCTTGATTGCTTTAAGATCTAAAGGACCTTGATGGAAATCCTCTACTTGTTGCTCCATCTTGCTGGCTATTGTCGCGACGATGTCAGATATTTCAGGCACTGGTTTTACTTCTTGTCCTATTGGCTCACTGAACTGTATCGGTGCAGCGACCTTGGGTACCCATACCCTCTTCTTTTTCGATGATGATGCCTCAGGTCAGAACGTCTTAGTAGAGACATTGGTATGTTGAGGGAAGGTATGCTCCGCATGGTGTAGACCAACAATAGTGTCAGGTAATCATCTTGTCTTTCTTTCTGTGATTGCAAGAATGACGGGTAAACTTCTCGGACCCAGTATTGACTTAATCAGTCGGCGACATGCGGTCCTAGTGGTGGTATGGTCGATGGTGACTATAATAGTATCAACTCAGTTTCCCAAACGGAGCCAGACAGGAACACGGGTAGGTGACTTTATAGTCGACTTGTGAGACTTTCTAGCGAACTTAACATGCTTCAAAATTTGATTTTTTATATGAGGGAAAATTGCATGTCCCACTCGTTTAAGTAATTCACTAATAGAACATCCTTCTTTAGTAGCAAGCCTTGTGAAGACTGCACTAACTTGGGTGATGGGGATGAATTTCTTTCCCTCCTCACCATGTCCATGAAGTGATGGTATGCGGCAGTAATATTTTGGATACTCTCATATCCATCAGTATCTGTCGGAGGATGGAATCTACTCCCTTGTAGGAGTCGATAAATTTCCGGTAGTACCTCTTCAACTTGATGAGGCTCCCCCTTAACGGGTGTGTTTTCAGGAGTCTGGGCTTTCATGGCCCTCCAAACTCTTTTATTGTGGTTCCTCCTTTGAGTTCAGGTCAATGGTATAGTCCTTGAGCTTAACCCGATCTCAAACACGGGTGGCGGAACAGTTAATCTTTCAATCGAATCTTCAATGACCATCACTTATTTTCCCTTAGCAGTAGCAGGGATAGCAAGCTTGATGACAACAGCTTTAGCCTTCTTGCAGGCAGGGAATTCCTGGAGGCGGTTCAAACTGAATTCTGCAGATGGCTCTTATACTTCCGGAGTAGCGATCTTCATTACCACGAATGGGGCTTTCCCAAGGATAACCTCGATGTCTTCAAATCCAGCTCCGAACTTGATGGTGGGAGCGATGTTACGGGCGCTGCGGTCCGTTGGCAGGTTGCAGGAAAAGGTCGGCATTGGGTAGGCCATCGCAGTGGGCTTTAAAACAGAAAGTTTTAGGGTTAGCTATATAGCTGAAACCTTGTAATCTTTAGTGCAAGCACTAAAAATAGAGGTTAATCTGTAGACCGGGCGGGTCTTAATTTATGGGTATTTCTAACATCTTTGTTTAAAAAGGTGTAAAATTTAATTAATATTTCAAAGTGCGTGTAGCACAACACAATTTGGTTTAATTTTCGAAGTAGCAAATCAAATTTGGAGGGAGATGTGAAAAATTTTAGGACCTAGTGTGGGACCCAATTAGTGGCAGAAAATGCCCAGGTGGAATTAGTCTACCGACACACCTATTGGGGATCCGACCCCACATGAAAATTTAAGGAGTCCTTAATGGCCTTCTGAACCCCTCTGTTCAAAGATGGTTTAACAGCTAGTCCTGAAGTCCAAAGAGTTAGTTGTACTTTCCCAAGATAGAAATGAGTAAAGTATGCCAACGAAAGAAGGGTAATCTGGTCCAAGAGGGACATGGACATATTACCGATGTGTGAAAATAATATTTCTTGATTTGAATGGAGAGAAAAGCACTTCCCCCAGCGGAGTCGCCAGAAGCTGTCGGCGTTATTTCGGGTTGGTTTGTGGGGAGTTGCCCGTAAGAAGCTGTTGGTCAGCGGAATCAAAATCCCATTGCCCTCTTCGAAAGGAAGTTGAAGTATGAAATCAAACTGACCCAATATTTTTCATAGTTTAAAAATTAAAGAGCACTGTACCTCAAATCATGTATCTATCCTTAAGGATAAACATAAGACTTGAGGATGAGGCTCGATCAAATAAACTAAGGAAAGTATGACGTCCTTCTGGTCTGCGAAACCTTTGTATTTGTCAATAAGTTCCCCTATTTAATATGAAGGATTAAATAGGGTTTATATTAAACTGGGTTCGGACACGCTTCTTATAAGGGCAAGCCCCTATAGTTAATTACATCTTAAATGATCGAAATCACTTAAGAATACTCTCAATAAAAATCAAGGAACAATATCTTCAAGGAATTTCAAATGGTATGGCTCTTTAACGAAGTCGGACGTAGAGGTGTGAAAGGGGATTGGTTCAAATTTGGAACATTTTATTGTAGAATCCAACGAAATCAGACATAGAGGTGTGAAAGGTGATTGGTTCAAATTTGGAACATTACGTTGTAGAATCCAAAGAAATCGGACATGGAGGTGTGCAAGGGGATTGGTTCAAATTTGGAACATTTTATTGTAGAATCCAAAGGAGACTTTTCAATGAGATCGGACAAAGAGGTGTGAAAGGGGATTGGTTCAAATTTGGAACATTTTGTTGTAGAGTCCAAAGGAGGAGGAACTAGGGGATGTCATGGATCCAGAGGAGAACCTCGATGACTTCCCAAGCTATCCTAATGCTGACTAGGGGATGTGAGGGCTCCAGAGGTGAACCTCGGTGACTTCCCAAGCTATCCTAATGTTTGGCTTCAATTTTGAGGAGAAATGTTTAAGTGTTTCATCCTGCCAATTTTATTAGTTAGGGCTTACATTCATGTGAAATTATCACACAAATAGCCTGGAAGATGGTGTTTCATCCTGCCAATTTTATTAATTAGGGCTTACATTCGTGTAAAATGATCACACAAATAGCCTGAAAGATGTGAGGATTTAGGTCGTGACAAACGACAACCTCAGTTCTAAGACGAGTTAGGGCTTATATTGTATAGTAGGGCTATGCAAAGGCCTAAAGATAAGGTAATCACACAAATAGCCTGGAAGATATGAGGATTTAGGTCGTGACAAACGACAACCTCGGAATCTCGAGCTAGGGCTTATATTGTATAGCAGGGCTATGCAAAGGCCTAAAGATAAGGTGAGGATTTACGTTACATAAGCAAGAAACCTAGAAGTCCTATGGCTTTGCTGTTTAGGTTTAAGGAAGGGAGATTGGTTTATCTAGGGAAAACAGGTTTTGCTGTTGAAGATGGTCGTGCTTCCCACCATGCTAGCTCCAAGCTTCTTGCCGCAATGAGTTTGAGTTTTCTAATGTGTTGAGTTGTAATGTCAAATCAGGTGGCCCTATGGTTGAAGTTCTTTAAATTTTATGAGGGCATATTAAAGTTGATTAGAGCGACATCGGTTAGGATCCTACGATTCCCTCGTTCCGGCATCACTATTTTCTATTGGATTCACTTAGTCCAAATGAACTTACTAAACCCAACTTAATGAATTCCATAATTTCATTTAAACCATGGAAAGCCTCGTTAGAAACCGTAGGTTAGCTCCTCCGAGGGATTCCCGATCATCCAATAGAGATGTCTTAATTTAGTTGAAGTCGTAATTTTGTGTGATGTTTGTGATTAAATTTTGAGTTGTTTTATATTTTGAGTGTTGTGGGGGTGAATTTTATCTTGGTTGATTTTATTTTTGGTTTTGGTTAACATGCAATTTTATGTAGGTAAATGCAAGCATGAAACGCGTAAGGAAAAGGCAGAAGAAAGACGGTACTATAAACTTATAAAAGCATACCTGTCGAGTCTTCTCGTTCCACCACCTGAAACTTAAAATGCATGTTAAGGCAGTTTATGAAAAGTATGAAATGTAAAATTTTGGTAATTTTCCTAGCATTATGTCATATTTTGGTGAGTCCTTAAAAGTTTAATTAAGGCTGATTTCATTAAGCGAAGAATATTAAGTTTNAGCTGATTAATCTCTAGAGAAGCCAATCTTGGTGCCTGTGATTGCCCCTGAATGGTGGCCATGGCAGTCATAGTTGCAGTCATCTCTTTTATTCTTTTCTCCAGTATAACAACTTTCTCATCCCTAAGGAGGATAACCCTACGCAGCTCATCTACGGCGTTCTCTTCAGTGTGAGGTTGAGCCTCGAGCGCAGATGTGGTAGCTCTGGTTTTGATCAAATGGACATCAATGAAATCCTCCTCCAAGAAATCACTGTAATCAAAATCTTTATTGTCACTATTGACGGAAACTCCATGCTCTCGAACTAACTCAGAAATCTCGATCCTGAGTTTCTCAAATTTTTCCTCAATCATCAATTCCTTGATTGCTTTAAGGTCTGAAGGACCTTGATGGAAATCCTCTACTTGTTCCTCCATCTTGCTGGCTATTGTCGCGACGATGTCAGATATTTCAGGCACTGGTTTTACTTCTTGTCCTGTAGGCTCACTGAACTGTATCGGTGCAGCGACCTTGGGTACCCATACCCTCTTCTTTTTCGATGATGATGCCTCAGGTCGGAACGTCTTAGTAGAGACATCGGTATGTCGAGGGAAGGTATGCTCCGCATGGTGTAGACCAGCAATAGTGTCAGGTAATCGTCTTGTCTTTCTTTCCGTGATTGCAAGAATGACGGGCAAACTTCTCGGACCCAGTATTGACTTAATCGGTCGGCGACTTGCGGTCCTAGTGGTGGTATGGTTGATGGTGACTATAACAGTATCAACTCAGTTTCCCAAACGGAGCCAGACAAGAACACGGGTAGGTGACTTTATAGTCGACTTATGAGACTTTCTAGCGAACTTAGCATGCTTCAAAATTTGATTTTTTATATGAGGGAAAATTGCATGTCACACTCGTTTAAGTAATTCACTAACAGAACATCCTTCTTTAGTAGCAAGCCTTATGAAGATTGCACTAACTTGGGTGATGGGGATGAATTTCTTTCCCTCCTCACCATGTCCATGAAGTGATGGTATGCGGCAGCAATATTCTGGATACTCTCATATCCATCAGTATCTGTCAGAGGATGGAATTTACTCCCTTGTAGGAGTGGATAAATTTCCAGTAGTACCTCTTCAACTTGATGAGGCTCCCCCTCAACGAGTGTGTTTTCAGGAGTCTGGGCTTTCATGGCCCTCCAAACTCTTCTATTGCGGTTCCTCCTTTGAGTTCAGGTCAATGGTATAGTCCTCGAGCTTGACCCGATCTCAAACACGGGTGGCGGAACAGTTAATCCTTCAGTCGAATCTTCAAAGACCATCACTTCTTTTCCCTTAGCAGTAGCAGGGATAGCAAGCTTGATGACAGCAGCTTTAGCCTTCTTCCAGGCAGGGAATTCCTGGAGGCAGTTCAAACTGAATTCTGCAGACGGCTCTTGTACTTCCGGAGTAGCGATCTTCATTACCATGAATGGGGCTTTCCCGAGGATAACCTCGAGGTCTTCAAATCCAGCTCTGAACTTGATGGTGGGAGCGATGTTATGGGCGCTGCGGTCCGTTGGAAGGTTGTAGGAAAAGGTCGGCATTGGGTAGGCCATCGCAGCGGGCTTTAAAACAGAAAGTTTTAGGGTTAGCTATATAGCCAAAAACCTTGTAATCTTTAGTGCAAGCACTAAAAATAGAGGTTAATCTGTAGACCGGGCGGGTTTTAATTTATGGGTATTTCTAACATCTTTGTTTAAAAAGGTGTAAAATTTAATTAATATTTCAAAGTGCGTGTAGCACAACACGATTTGGTTTAATTTGTGAAGTATCAAATCAAATTTGGAAGGGAGATGTGAAAAATTTTAGGACCCAGTGCGGGACCCAATTAGTGGCAGAAAATGCCCAGGTGGAATTAGTCTACCGACACACCTATNAATTTGAACACTTAGCCAAAATTTTAATTCTAATTGGGCTTAGTGTTGTTTCAAGGATGTTAGATATAATTATGTTTATTTCTCTAATCCTCATTTAGTTAATTTTGATTTAGCCTAAGTCACCCTAACCCCTTAACGCCTAGTTGAGTGTCTTAATTAGTTTTGAGAAAGGGTTAAACTTTAAGTGGTCATGATTCATGATTTGAATTTTATTTGAAAATCAAGATAGGGGTATTAAATTAATAAATTTATAACTTTAAAATTCATACCCCGAAGTCCAGGATCATTTAATTTTAATAAACATCCAAATTTTTAATGATTTAGAAATTTATTAAGGATTTTATTTGAAATTCAAGATAGGGGTATTAAATTGATTAATTATTGACTTCAAAAGTCATAAGATTCTATTTGAAAATCAAGATAGGGGTATTAAATTGATTAATTATTGACTTCAAAATTCATACCCCACTTGGATTTTATTTGAAAATCAAAATAGGGGTATTAAATTGATTAATTATTGGCTTCAAAAGTCATACCCCAGTCCAGGATCGTTTAATTTTAATAAACTTCCAAATTTTAATAATTTAGAAATTTATTAACTTATCGAGGATCATTTAATTTTGATAAACTTTCAAATTTTAATAATTTAGAAATTTATTAATCTTAATTTGGACTCATTTTAATTTTAATAAGCTTCCAAATTTTAATAATTAAAATGTATTAACTTATCTAGATCATTTAATTTCAATAAACTTCCAAATTTTAATAATTTAGAAATTTATTAACTTATCTTTTTTCAAGATAGGGGTATTAAATTGATTAATTATTGGCTTCAAAAGTCATACCCCACTTGGATTTTATTTGAAAATCAAAATAGGGGTATTAAATTGATTAATTATTGGCTTCAAAAGTCATACCCCAAGTCCAGGATCAAGATAGGGGTATTAAATTGATTAGTTATTGACTTCAAAAGTCATACCCCTAAGTCCAGGATCATCAATAAAGGGGTATTAAATTGATTAATTATTGACTTCAAAATTCATACCCCTAAGTCCAGGATCATTTGATTTTAATAAACTTCCAAATTTTAATAATTTAGAAATTTATTAACTTAATTAAGAAAGTGAAATTTTTTTAATAAACTTCCAAATTTTAATAATTTAGAAATTTATTAACTTATCTTTTTAATTACGAAAATGAAATTGTTTCTACCAATTAACCCCTTGTGTTTTAAACATCAAATGAATTGATTAAGATTAGAGGTTACTCATTTTCCCTCCTTGAATTAAGCCTAAATGTTAATTAAGGCAAAATTTTCAAAATTACACATTGGCCCCTAAGGCTCTAACACTTCATAATTTGTCAAATTCAATTCAAATGACTTTGAAATTTTTATCCTACCTCATTCATGGGTCAATTGAGATATGAGAGGAGAAAATGTTTTTTTTTTCAAAATTTAATTTAATTTATATAATTATTTTAATGCAAAAATAGGATTTTTCAAAGAGTGATTTTTAAAAATTTAATTTAATTTATATAATTATTTTAATGCAAAAATAGGATTTTTCAAAGAAAATTCCCTAAATTGACTCAAGGTAAATTATAATCCCTTGAATTTTCTACTAGAGGTAGACCTAAACAAGATAAGCCTTTGGACAAAATTTCATAATATTTTGAATTCTTTGTGATTTATTAGAATTATTTTAATATCTGGGCTATTTAGTAAAAATAAAATATTTTAAATGGTGAAAATTAAGTTTTAAATTTTTGAAAAATCTCCCTAAGGTCAGAGAACTCAGAGGAACAAATTTTATATTTTTTTTTTGTTTTTCTTTGATTTATTAGAATTATTTTAGTGAAAACTCATTTTTAGCCTTTTAAAAATTATTCTTAAGCTTTGAAATTCAATATCTTTATTTAGAGAATCAGGAAAAATATTCCAATTATTCCTAAGTGATTAGAATGCAATTTAGAACATTTCCATGAGTTTTATTGTTTTTGTAATTTTTATGGATTTTTAATTATTTAAATATTTAAAATAGTTTAAAAATCAAGTTTTTATTATAAATATCATTNCCATTTTACCTCCTTGAATTAAGTATAAATGTTAATTAAGGCAAAATGTCCAAAATTACACATTGGCCCCTAAGGCTCTAACACTTCATAATTTGTCAAATTCAATTCAAATGACTTTGAAATTTTTACTACCTCATTCATGGCTCAATTGAGATATTAGAGGAGAAAATGTGATTTTTTTCAAAATTTAATTTAATTTATATAATTATTTTAATGCAAAAATAGGATTTTTCAAAAAAAATTCCTAACTTGATCAAGGTAAATTATAATCCCTTGAAATTTCTACTAGAGGTAGACCTAGACTAGATAAGCCTTTGGACCAAATTTCATAATATTTTGAATTCTTTGTGATTTATTAGAATTATTTTAATATCTGGGCTATTTACTAAAAATAAAATATTTTAAATGGTGAAAATTAAGTTTTATGTTTTTGAAAAATCTCCCTAAGGTCACAGAACTCAGAGAAACAAATTTTATTTTTATTTTTTTGTTTTTCTTTGATTTATTGGAATTATTTTAGTGAAAACTCATTTTTAGCCTTTTAAAAATTATTCTTAAGCTTTGAAATTCAATATCTTTATTTAGAGAATCAGGAAAAATATTCCAATTATTCCTAAGTGATTAGGATGCAATTTAGAACATTTCCATGAGTTTTATTGTTTTTGTGATTTTTATGGATTTTTAATTATTTAAATATTTAAAATAGTTTAAAAATCAAGTTTTTATTATAAATATCATTTTATTTTTAGAAAACATCTCTGATCATAGAGAACTCAAAAAACTAAATTTCATAATTTTTTGAGTTATATTTTAATTTTTAAAGATCATTTAAATGTCAAAAGTGGTATTTATCCTTAAAAATCAACCTAAGTTATCAAATAAACTAAAAATATTTTCAATTTTTTATGATGAGTTCTCTGGATCATAAACCATAATGGAGATAAAAAATCAAGTCATTTAAATGTTTATGTTNGGTATTTATCTTTTAAAATCAACCTAAGTTGTCAAATGAACTAAAAATATTTTGAAATTTTTATGATAACTTCTCTGGATCATAAACCATAATGGAGATAAAAAAATCAAGTCATTTAAATGTTTATATTTTCCAAAATTAATTATTTTAGTGATTTAGTATTTATAAACTTTAAGGGTATTTTAAGTGACTTAACCCATGAAATTATTTCTAAAGGTTTTTCTAGTCATGGTGGACCTTTCAAAATTTTCTCAGAATTTTATAATCAATATGCTAATTTCCATGATGATTTTGATGGAATAATCAGAGAATGTTTCCCTTGACAGAGACTACAACATGTCAAAATCATCATGGAAATTAGCATATTGATTATAAAATTCTGAGAAAATTTTGAAAGGGATTGAGTCCTTGGTCTTGGTGTAGAGCCTAGATATGAATTCGACCAAGCTCGATTTCAGGTGTTGGTCTAGAGCTATGGTGGAGGCTCTGTGGAAGGGGAATTTGATGGGGATTTAACTTTTTTCACTATTTGGAAGGTGTCGGTGAAGTTAATTTGTGTTTGATGGACTGTGGAGGTGTATTGGATTCTGTCCTGGTTTCCGGCAGGGTTTCAAGCACAAAATTGAGCTCCAGCAATGGGAATGGGTGAGGGAAAATGGTTGGAATGCATTGAGGGGATCNAATGTTTATGTTTTCCAAAATTAATTATTTTATTGATTTAGTATTTGGAAAATTTAAGGGTATTTTAAATGACTTAACCCATGAAATTATTTCCAAAGGTTTCTCTAGTCAGTATTTTAAATGAATTGACCCATGAAATTATTTCCAAAGGCTTCTCTAGTCATGGTGGACCTTCAAAATTTTCTCAGAATTTTATAATCAATATGCTAATTTCCATGATGACTTTGAAGGAATAATGTGGAATAACTTGAAAAATATGGATCTCTGTATAGAAACCTCTTCTAACTTTAGAAAAATCAGAGAATGTTTCCCTTGACAGAGACTACAACATGTCAAAATTCCAAGCCAAGGTGATGTGCTAATATGCATGGAGAATCAAATGATTCAAAATAGTGTTAATTAATTAAAAATAAAATATGCATAAGACTTGAAATTTGTTTCACATTGTTCTCCTCTGTTCACTGAGCAAGAGGGTATTTTTATTTTATTTTTATGATTTTTCTACACAAAGTTATGTATTTTCTAAATTAACGGTATTTAAATAAATAAGAAAATGCCTTATTTATCTATTTAAACCGCACGTGCTGACTAGATCCTAGGCAGCTCCGAAGGCATGCGTGACGCGCTCTGGTTGGATGTCGTCGTCCACATAGCTGCTGGCTCGGCCCGTTGTTTATGTCCCGAAACGCTGTCCGGCTCAATCTCCTCCATCCATTTGATACACGCTTGATCAAACGGCTCCCCTTCATCATCCCCAATAGAATGATCTTGTGCCCGTCCACACTAAAACCCTAAGATCTCAGCCTATACTCAACCAAATCACTTTGGGTTTGATCCTATGGACTCGTCTAAGTGAGACGAACACATCCAAGGTTAATGTACCATGAAATCAAGCTTAAGTAAATGGAGAATCAAAATAAGCTCAGGAGAAGGAGGAGTTTTATACCTTTGCTTTGAGAAGGGAGGCTTCAATCAAAGGGGCTTGGCACTTTTGTTAGGGTCCAAGGAGGTTAGGGATTGAGTCCTTGGTCTTGGTGTAGAGCCTAGGTATGAATTCGACCAAGCTCGATTTCAGGTGTTGGTCTAGAGCTATGGTGGAGGCTCTGTGGAAGGGGAATTTGATGGGGATTTAGCTTTTTTCACTATTGTGAAGGTGTGGGTGAAGTTAATTTGTGTTTGATGAACTGTAGAGGTGTGTTGGGTTCTGTCCTGGTTTTCGACAGGGTTTCAAGCTCAAAATTGAGCTCCAGCAATGGGAATGGGTGAGGGAAAATGGTTGGAANTCCATGTAAATTGGCCCAAATAATTGTTTCACTTAGTGTATATGATTTTAAGGAACAACTTTGGTGAAAGATGGAAGTGGTTTTGAGTTCAATTGAAGGGTCAATTTGACGAAATTTTGAACTTTAATCAATTTGGTCATGTTGGGCTAGGCTTGGGTCTAGCTTGGGTTAGAAGGGTCAATTTGAGGAAATTTTGAATTTTAGTCAATTTGGTCATGTTGGGCTAGGCTTGGGTCTAGCTTGGGTTAGCCATGGGCTAAGTCCAAATTGATTATTGTAAATGGTCAATAGGGACCTCATGAAGAGTTTTGAACATGTGACCTCATGAAGAGTTTTCAACATGAATTCTAAGTCCAAATTGATTATTGTAAATGGTCAATAGGGACATCATGAAGATTTTTGAACATGAAGGAATTTTGAACTTTAATTAATTTGGTCATGTTGGGCTAGGCTTGGGTCTAGCTTGGGTTAGTACTTTAATCAATTTGGTCATGTTGGGCTAGGCTTGGGTCTAGCTTGGGTTAGCCTTGGGCTAGGTCCAAATTGATTATTTTAAATGGTCAATAGGGACCTCATGAAGAGTTTTGAACTTGAATTGGAACCTTAATCAATTTGGTTATGTGGGCTAGGCTTGGGTCTAGCTTGGGTTAGCCTTGGGCTAAGTCCAAAATTATTGTTGTAAATTGTCAATAGGGACCTCATGAAGAGTTTTCAACATGAATTGGATGCCAATTTGTAGGTTAAGGCAATCAATTGGGTGAAATTTAGGGACTTTTTAATGGTCAATAGGGACCTCATGAAGAGTTTTCAACATGAATTGGATGCCAATTTGGGGGTTAAGGAAATCAAAGTCAATAGGGACCTCATGAAGAGTTTTCAACATGAATTGGATGTGAATTTGGAGGGTAAGGCCTAGGCTTGGGTCTAGCTTGGGTTAGCCTTGGGCTAAGTCCAAATTGATTATTTTAAATGGTGATAGGCTTGGGTCTAGCTCGGTTAGCCTTGGGCTAAGTCCAAATTGATTATTGTAAATGGTCGATAAAGACCTCATGAAGAGTTTTCAACATGATGCCAATTTGGAGGTTAAGGCAATCAATTGGGTGAAATTTGAGGACTTAGCCAATTTGGGGCTAAATTTGGGAATTTTGGATTTAGGGTGGGTGAAATTTGGGGACTTAGCAAATTTGGGGCTAAATTTGGGAATTTTGGATTTAGGCCAAAAATCAAATGGATGGACTTAGCCAATTTGGGGCTAAATTTGGGAATTTTGGATTTAGGCCAAAATCAAATGGATTTTAGACTTTACCAAGGCAAATTGATGGTTGATTTTGATGTATAGGAATGTTATAGAGATTTTTCAACATTATTTGAGGCCAATTGACTAGGCTATAGGTTCAATTTGGTGAGATTAGGTCATATGGTCAAAATTAGGGATTTGACCCAAATCAAAATTGGGCTCAAATAATGGACTAATTGAGCTTGTATTGGGTTTATTTTAGTCAAATCAAAAGTTAATTTAAGTTTATGATTCAAATTGAAGTCAATTGAGATCCAATTGATGGACATTTGAGTTAGATTTGGGGAAATTTGGGTCTTTAAAGGGCAATTTGGGGATGGTCAAATTTCAAATTGGGTCATATGGTAGTTCAGAGAAATGAAATTGAGAATATTTGGGATTTATTGGAGTTTTATGGGAATTTTTGGAATTTTGGAATTTTGGGCCCAAGAGGGGTCTTTTGGTAATTTGAGGGTGTTTTAGGGGTAAAAGGCCAAGATGGGTCATTTGGTAGAGTTAGATCGACATTTTTGCATATAAATTTTATTGTTTCACCATGGATTTCTTCCACACTTAGTGGAGGCCAAAAATCACAAATTTTGGATATATTAATGAGAAATCCATGGTTGGAAGCTTCATTTGCATGAAAATTACTTGAAGGAGCCTTTAGAACTAATGTATGAAAGTTATTTTAAATTTCTTTAGATTTCTGTGATGGCTCCCAAGAAAAAGAGTGCAAAGGGGAAAGAGATTTTTGACAATACAAAGTTTATGAATCTTAAAGCACATGAACGATATAATGTTTCTTGTAAAACTCAAGTCCGGGTGAGACCCGAGTCGTAGTNAGAAAGTTATTTTAAATTTCTTTAGATTTCTGTGATAGCTCCCAAGAAAAAGAGTGGAAAGGGGAAAGAGATTTTTGACAATACAAAGTTTGTGAATCTTAAAGCACATGAACGATATAATGTTTCTTGTAAAACTCAAGTCCGGGTGAGACCCGAGTCGTAATGGACTTGTCAATCCAACTACTACAAGAGAATATATAAGTCTAGCCATAATAAGAAGTTAAAGAATCATCTCCCTCATGACACATAAAATACAAATCAAACCACTAACAATCCAAACATCCAACAATCATCAATCAAACTGATTAATCCACACTAAATCAAACACAATACAACACTAACAATCATAACTCTCAAGCACACTAAATTAAACCACACTGAAAACTATGGGTTACCTCCCATAAAGTGCTTTGTGTAACGTCATCAGCCCGACAAATGATTCCATCTGCATCAAAATTCTATTTAAGTAATCCTTGATTGATCACCCAATCTTTTCCAGATCCAGGGATTCCTACAAAGTCCTCAAATTTAAAATTTTCTTTCAGCTCTTTCTATTCAAATTGATTCATATCATTGTTCCTCATATTTCTTTCTAGATCCAATATTCTTCTAGTGATTTTCTCAATTTTCATATTAATATCATCCTTAAAATTTATAAGAAATGGATCTTTAAATGACACTTTAAGATCTCTCAACTTTAATATTAATTTTGATATTAATATCATCCTTAAAATTTTAAAATATTTTTGGTATTTGGAATTTTCTTTAAATTAAACACAATAATTAAACACACTATATAATAATAATAATATAAATTTAGGGGACCATCTACATAAGTATCCCAAAAGATCAATGGATCTAGGCTAGAAATTTGAGTTCAGGGTTGTGAGTGATTGTGGGTGCAGATAAGTGTAGTGAGTGCCTTAGCTCCAGACCAACACCCAGGGTCAGCCTTAAGGTCCAGCAATCCTAAGGGTGACTCATCTTGAGTTTCCCCCACAGTGACCCCACCTACTAAGTATTTAGAGGTTGAGACCAACATGTGGAACTTCAAGTTAAGTAAAGAAGAGGCTAGAATTTCTAATGGTGAG
>JXCR01145985.1:92687-105919 GCA_002079205.1 Phalaenopsis hybrid cultivar
ATTTGACATTCCTGAGAGATGGTATGATATCCATTCTCTCCCTTGATGAGGAAATATGGTATTTCCTTTACTTCTTTGAGATAGGATATAAGTCGTATAGCATTCCTTCTCAAAACTGACAGACATTTGACATTTATGAGAGATGATATGATATCCATTCTCTCTCTTGATGAGGAAATATGGTATTTCCTTTATCTGTTTGAGAAAGGATATAAATTGTATAGCATTCCTTCTCAAATAAGAGCACTGGCATTTGACATTTCAAAGATGGTATAAGAACTCTTTTCATGAAATATGACATTCATTTTCTTATGACTACATGATATGACATCATCGTTGATTGGTCATTTCAGTCAATGCCAATATGTGTGCCATACTTATTTAGTATCCCACACACATTGGGGGCTCATTTTTTTACCTCACTTTTAGAGAAGGTCTTGAAACAACATTCATGGACAAAAATTTAACTTGAGGAATCTTAAGACTTAAGATTCTTAGACATATTCAAAAGACTTGAAAATGATCATTGTGGTCATTAAGATAAAAGAATCTACCAATATTGACTTCTTTGGACATTTCTAGGGTCATTAAAACTATAAAAATTAAAATAACCCTCAAAACATTCTTTTTTAATCTTAGCAAAGATAAACCCTGAAATAATCATATTAGTGGTGACAAACCCTAACTTGGTCAAATTTTTGACTTAATGGTCATCTTCATCATCAAAAAGTCAACATTGACACTTAAATGATCTGATTGATCAATTTTGACTCATATAGTCAATTTTGGTCAAATTGGTCAATTTTAGTCAAATTGGTTAACTTTGGTCAACTTGACCAATTAACCACTTTAAACCCTAAAATGATCAAATCAGTGGTAATAAGCTCAAATTTGGTCAAACATTGACTTAAGAGGTCATTTTGGTGACCAAAAAGTCAATTAATCTAATTGGTCCACTTTGCCTCGTATAGTCAATTTTGGTCAAAATGCTCAACCCATGACTTAATGACCACTACTTTTACTACATTGAGTAACATTTGACCTAAAAGTCAAATTGGTCTAAATAGTTGATCTAAGACTTAATGATCATCATGTTGACCATCATGGTCAACTAAGGGTCAATTCTGGTCAACATGACCAAATTAATTCATACCATCAAACCCATGGACTTTATGACTAACCCAACCATAATAAGATTGGGTGGGTCACATTGAGCACCCTTGGACTAGGATTGGTCAACCCTAGTCAACATTTATCAAATTTGGTCCAAATACCCAATTTTGAACAAAAAAAAGATAGAAATTAATCAAATAATTATTTTTAAAATTATTTTGATTAATTTATTGGCCAATAATAATATTTCTAATTTTTTTTAGATTAACTACACAGTTAATTAAAATGGAAATATAATTCAAAAGCCATTTTGACATGTGACATCATTTATGACATAATAAATGGTTTTCAAAATTCCAAACCAATTAATGACATCATAGGTGACCTCATATGAGTTACCCATAACCCATAAGACCCATAGGACACCTATGACATGACAATTTTTCAATGAATGACCAAAGACAAAAAAGGTCATCATAAAGGTATCATGAGAGGAATAATGAGGTGGCATTCTCTTATGAATTCTAGAAAATGGAAGTGTTGAGCTCATCCTCTCCTCCCTAATTCTATAATGAAGAAAGAACTCATATAAGCCTCATCCTTCTCATGATTAAAACAATCATAAAAATGGAAAAATAAATTGTGAAAGATGGTGATAAGGAAGAGTATGTGTCACTCTATCCTCAAGAGCATTAATTAACAATTGAAGCTTTTGTGGTGAAGGTCATTTCAAGCCCTTTGAGCTACCAAATTCACCACCCAAACTAGACAATAGGGAGTAGCCAAAATTTGAGCACAAAATTTAACCTAAATAAAGACCTCTATGGAAAATTCATGGGGAGATTGATCCATGTTAATCATCATCCTAAAACTTATCCATAGTCAAGATAACAGCTCTCTTGCCTCCCTCAAATGAACCTAGGCTCTCTAAACACCATGAAGGCCTATAAAATGAGCTACTCAAAAAAAAGGAAGAGGAGAAATTGAGGAGACCCATCCACACTGCTCAATTCCCAAAACTCCCAACACCAAAAATACTCCCTACATTATGAGCAATTGATTCCCCAAGGAATCAAGGCATGAAACCTACTAAATATCCTCAATTTGGCCATCCCAAAAAACCCCAAAACCAGGACATTTNTCCTTTGGACTCCAAAATAAAATGTCCCAAATTTGAACCAATCCCCCTTCACACTTCTTAGTCTGATATTTTTGAGATGTCCATACCATTTTAATTCCTTGAAGATAATTTTTCCTTGATTTCTATCGAGAGTATTCTTAGGTAACTTCAGTTATCTAAGATGTAATTAACTATAGGGGCTTGCCCTTATAGGAAGCTTTTCCCGAACCCAGCATAAAATAAACCCTATTTAATTATTTATATTAAACAGTGGAATTTGTCGGCCAATATATTGGTTTCGCAGACCAAACGAATGTCATAACTTTCTCTAGTTTATTTCGGCTTCACCCTCAATTCTTGTGTTCATCCTTCAGGATAGACACAGGATTTGAGGTAAAGCGCTCTTTCATTTAAACTATGAAAATTATGGGGTCAGTTTGACTTCATCTTTTTCAAAACTAACTTTTAAAAAGTCCTTCCGAAGCGGGCAACGGGATTTCAATTTCGATGACCGACAGCTTCTTACGGGCAAAAAAAAAACGTCCTTCCGAAGCGGGCAATGGGATTTCAATTCCGATGACCGACAGCTTCTTACGGGCAAACCCCACACCAAAAATAGTGCCGACACTCATCATGTGGGTTAGAGTTAAATTTAGGAGGATTATTAATTGAGTTAATAATCTACCCCAATTGGTTTTCCATATTCTTTATTGCGGTCCCTTGACCCTCTAGCTCACTCTCCATTTGAATAGCAACCTCTTCTAATAAGTCCTTCTCCTGATTATGTGGGTTGGAGTTAAATCCATGAAGAAAAGAAATTTCATTATTATAATAGCCATGATTATTGCAACAACATGTCCAATTAAATTTATTATCTTCCCAAAATTGGTCTTCTCCTCCAAAATTATTTTTCCCATTAAAATTTAAATGATTTTCCCAACATGGGTTGTAATAATCAGAATAAGAATTATGTATCTCATGGCAAGTTTCAATTCATTGTCCAAATGAATTTTCCTCAATAATTGGGGTTCCTTGAGGATATCTTTTTATGTATCGATCTAACTTCCTCTCAATAGCTGCAACCTGAGAAATTAAAATTATAAGCATATCTTCTTGAAAATTTGCCACTCCCTTTGGGTTTACTCTTTCAAATCCACTAGCATTATAATCCAAATTTGAATATTAATTTTATTATTGATCTGCCAATTCTACATTAAATTCATGAAGTCCTTCAAATCTCTCCCAAAAGTTCTCTCCAAATTTATCTTGTAAAATTCAAGGCCTGCAACTCCTGAACTACACATACAAATCTAAAGACTTAACTAATATGACATATATCAAAAATATTTTTGGTATTTGGGATTTTCTTTAAATTAAACACAATAATTAAACACACTATATAATAATAATATAAATTCAGGGGACCATCTACATGAGTATCCCAAAAGATCAATGGATCTAGGCTAGAAATTTGAGTTCATGGTTGTGAGNCGCCAACATGTGTGCCATACTTATTTAGTATCACACACACATTGGGGGCTCATTTGTTGACCTCACTTTTAGTGAAGGTCTTGAAACAACATTCATGGACAAAAATTTAACTTGAGGAATCTTAAGACTTAAGATTCTTAGACATATTCAAAAGACTTGAAAATGATCATTGTGGTCATTAAGATAAAAGAATCTACCAATATTGACTTCTTTGGACATTTCTAGGGTCATTAAAACTATAAAAATTAAAATAACCCTCAAAACATTCTTTTTTAATCTTAACAAAGATAAACCCTGAAATAATCATATTAGTGGTGACAAACCCTAACCTGGTCAAATTTTTGACTTAATGGTCATCTTCATCATCAAAAAGTCAACATTGACACTTAAATGATCTGATTGATCAACTTTGACTCATATTTCTAATTTTTTTAGATTAATTACACAATTAATTAAAATGGAAATATAATTCAAAAGCCATTTTGACATGTGACATCATTTATGACATAATAAATGGTTTTCAAAATTCCAAACCAATTAATGACATCATAGGTGACCCCATAACCCATAAGACCCATAGGACACCTATGACATGACAATTTTTCAATGAATGACCAAAGACAAAAAAGGTCATCATAAAGGTATCATGAGAGGAATAATGAGGTGGCATTCCCTTATGAATTCTAGAAAATGGAAGTGTTGAGCTCATCCTCACCTCCCTAATTCTATAATGAAGAAAGAACTCATATGAGCCTCATCCTTCTCATGATTAAAACAATCATAAAAATGGAAAAATAAATTGTGAAAGATGGTGATAAGGAAGAGTATGTGTCACTCTATCCTCAAGAGCATTAATTAACAATTGAAGCTTTTGTGGTGAAGGTCATTTCAAGCCCTTTGAGCTGCCAAATTTACCACCAAACTAGACAATAGGGAGTAGCCAAAATTTGAGCTCAAAATTTAACCTAAATAAAGACCTCTATGGAAAATTCATGGGGAGATTGATTTATGCTAATCATCATCCTAAAACTTATCCATAGTCAAGATAACAGCTCTCTTGCCTCCCTCCAATGAACCTAGGCTCTCTAAACACCATGAAGGCCTATAAAAAGAGCTACTCAAAAAAAAGGAAGAGGAGAAATTGAGGAGACCCATCCACACTGCTCAATTCCCAAAACTCCCAACACCAAAAATACACCCGACATTATGAGCAATTGATTCCCCGTGGAATCAAGGCATGAAACCTACTAAATATCCTCAATTTGGCCATCCCAAAAAACCCCAAAACCAGGACATTTTTGGGTCCAACAAAAACTCTACCCAATCTTCCAATAAACTTATCCTACATCTTCCTTAAGGTGTAAGAAGAAGATTCCAATCAAAATTGGATCTTCCTTCAAGCCTTAGCCTAGTTCTACATTACATCATGACCCCTCCTTATCAAATTCCCATATAAATTTAATTTCACTCCAAATTGAGCATACCATAAGGATTGTGAGGACTTGGTGATCGTTTCGAGCAAACTTGATTGAAGCTTCACTTCATCAAGCCAAGGTATGGCCATTTCGACCTAAGTATCTCTTGATTCTGATCAATTGTGAAACAAACCATTTCTAAACTCCATCATCACCATATGGATGAATTTGCCTCCTTCAGATGAAGCTATAGAGCCAAAAATCATGAAAATCCATTAAGAATCCATCAAGATCTTAAACTTTTCATATGGATAGCTCACGGGATAAGCTCAATGAAGAAGATGAATGGATGTCGTCCATTTCCGTGTTTGGAAATGGATGACTCTGATTTAATCATGGTTGATCTGGTTTTCAGGATCTCGTAGCGGATTAACCGCGTTTCGGGAAGTACAAGGACGTGCGTCTTTTCGTGACAATTTAAGGTTACTTAGGATTTAATTAAATTCAAAATAACCTTAAATTAATCAAAAATCCATAATTTGACACACAAAAATCACAAAAATAAGAAAAAAATATCTCTGAACTCAAGACAATGAGTANAAGAAGATGAATGGATGTCGTCCATTTCCGTGTTTGGAAATGGATGACTCTGATTTAATCATGGTTGATCTGGTTTTCAGGATCTCGTAGCGGATTAACCGCGTTTCGGGAAGTACAAGGACGTGCGTCTCTTCGTGACAATTTAAGGTTACTTAGGATTTAATTAAATTCAAAATAACCTTAAATTAATCAAAATCCATAATTTGACACACAAAAATCACAAAAATAAGAAAAAAATATCTCTGAACTCAAGACAGTGAGTAGAATATTATGGACAAGAAATTAGGATTTAATAAGTTATAATTAATTAATTACTCTCTCGAGTATTTTATTTATTAAAAATTATTTATAATTTCAAAAATTCTGAAATTTGTAGAGATTTATCTCTAGACATTTAGGAATCCTNATGAGTAGAATATTATGGACACGAAATTAGGATTTAATAAGTATAATTAATTAATTACTCTCTCGAGTATTTTATATATTAAAAATTATTTATAATTTCAAAAATTCTGAAATTTGTAGAGATTTATCTCTAGACATTTAGGAATCCTCCCTGATTTTTCCTAGGCTAAAAAAAACACAATTTCCTAATTTTCAAGACACTTTATAATTATTTCTTTTAAATAATTATAAAAATGAAAATNCACAATTTCCTAATTTTCAAGACACTTTATAATTATTTCTTTTAAATAATTATAAAAATGAAAATTAAGGAAAAAGAAAATTAAAAATGGTTAGAAAATTTAAGGTGACAGACAATAACCTTAAAATGACAATTCTCAAACCATTAAACAAATTAAAATGACATTTTTATATTAGGGTTAAAATTTATTAATTTTAAACTAATATTTTAAACCCTAAAAATCCTCCTCTCACCATACTTAGTTCATTACATCATGGACTAACTCAAAATAGACTCAAATGAAACTTTAATTAGGTTTAAAAGACATCATTAAACTTAATTAACCCATTAAACCTCAATTAAATTAGGTTTAATACAAAATCACTTTAATTAGGTCTAAAAGACATCATTACACTTAATTAACTCATTAAACTTAATTAAATTAGGTTTAATACAAAATCAAACCTTAATTAAGTTTAAACCACATTTAGACCTAATTAANGAGTCAATATTGAGTCTAACTCAAAATAAACTCAAATGAAACTTTAATTAGGTTTAAAAGACATCATTAAACTTGATTAACCCATTAAACCTCAATTAAATTAGGTTTAACACAAAATCACTTTAATTAGGTCTAAAAGACATCATTACACTTAATTAACTCATTAAAACTTAATTAAATTAGGTTTAATACAAAATCAAACCTTAATTAAGTTTAAACCACATTTAGACCTAATTAAATCTTAGTTAAACCTTAACTACAATAGGTTTAACTCAATACACACCTAATTAGGTTTAAACCACATTTAGACCTAATTAAACCCTAGTTAAAACTTAACTACATCAGGTTTAACTTAACAAACTTTAATTAAGTCTAAACCACATTTAGACCTAATTAAACCCAAGTTAAACCTTAACTTAAACCTTAACTACATTAGATTTAACTTAACAAACCCTAATTACTCCTAAACCACATTTAGACCTAATTAAACCCTAGTTAGACCTTAACTACATTAGGTTTAACTCAACAAATATTAATTAGGTCTAACCCTTATTAGACCTAATTAATCAATTAAAACTTACCAAAATTTGGTTTAATTAACCTTAAACCCAATTAGACTTAACCCATATTAAGTCTAATTAATCAATAAACCTTACCAAAATTAGGTTTAATTAACCTTAAACCTAATTAGACTTAACCCATATTAAGTCTAATTAATCAATTAAACCTTACCAGAATTATGTTTAGTCAACCTTAAACCCAATTAGACTTAATCCATATTAATTCTAATTAATCAATTAAACCTTTACAAAATTAGGTTTAATTAACTTTAAACCCAATTACACTTAACTCATATTAAGTTTAATTAATCAATTAAACCTTACCAAAATTAGGTTTAATTAACCTTAAACCCAATTAGACCTAACTCATATTAAGTCTAATTAATCAATTAAACCTTACCAAAATTAGGTTTAATTAACCTTAAACCCAATTAGACATACTTCATATTAAGTCTAATTAAACCTTATCAAAATTAGGTTTAAACTCAATTAGACTTAACCCATATTAAGTAATTAATCAATTAAACCTTACCAAAATTACGTTTAATTAACCATAAACCCAATTAGACTTAACCTATATTAAGTCTAATTAATCAATTAAACCTTACCTAAATTAGGTTTAATTAACCTTAACCTAATTAGATTTAACCCATATTATGTCTAATTAATTAATTAAACCTTACCTAAATTAGGCTTAATTAGCCTTAACCTAATAACTTATTGGACTTAAGTCAAACCTATAACTTAGGTTCAACCCAACATGAATCTAAGTCAACTAAACTCTAGGTTCAACATATACTGAACCTAAATCAAGCCTTAAATTTAGGTTCAATTCAAATTGAACTTAGATCAACATAAACTTTAGGTTCAATCAAAATTGAACCTAACTAAACTCAACCCTTAGGTTCTACCTATATCAAACTTAAATGCCTTAAGTCCTAATCACATTGGACTTAAAATCATATTAAACTTAAATCCTTTAATTGACATGTGACCTAAAACAGAAAACAATACAACTTACTAACATAAATAAAATTCATCTTAAAAGCCATTAAAACTTAAACTTGAACTTTAATAAACAAAGATCACAAAAAAATAACTTAAACATCTGTGTTCCGATTTATGAAGGTTCTACCTATGGTTGCTGACAAGAATCTTCTGGTCCTGGTTTAAACTCCTTTCGGACTAAGTAAATTTGAATACTTCACGGTCCTGGAATGACAGAGCCATAGACATCTTGACCGGGTCATTTAAGAATTATTCAACCAATTAAATGACTAACTAAAACTGATAAATCTGACAACATGATTTTATGCTAATCATGTTCTTTTTTGCGGGTTTATTGAAGACATGAAAACAAAATTTCGCTTTAGATTTCCCTTACATGTTATAGGATGTGCTAACTCTGTTTTGCAGGACAACATTCGAAAGCGGAATTTCAAGATAACAAAACCGGGCAAAAACAAACAAAACAAAATGACATGACATAAAACAAAATCTAAAACTTTTAGGACAATGACAAAACCTAAAACTTTTAGGACAATGATAAAACCTAAAACTTTTAAGATAGTAACAAAAACCTAAAATTTTTAGGACAATGACTTTCAGGATAGTGACTAAGCCTAATAATTTTTAGGATAATCTTGACACATATTGACATTTTCTTGAGATTGAACGATTGTCTTGAGATTGAACGATTATTGTTCATCTCTTCAAAATGAAGGTTTAGCGTTAATCAGGGGTGTTCTTAGATAATCATCTAAGATGTAATTAACTATATTAGCTTGCTCTTATAGAAGACTTAAAGGATCCAAATAGAACCTCTAATTATAAAATTTTCTTGGAAAACTTTAGCAATGACATATTATAAAGATTTCCATTGTAGGTTTATCACCTAATGTTTTCTTTCTCTATCTTCTATTATTCATAGTCCTTTCCTCTTCATTTTTTGAATTTCTTAAAATTCTAAGGATTCTTGACATAACCCAAATAGAATAAGTCTTTCAGAAATTAGGGCAAAGAAATAGATAAGATAGAGATTTGGCAACTCTTAAAAATGACAATATCACAAAACGACACACACCCCTCTTGGCCAGGTGACCCGACACCGCGGGGCGGGGAGGNTCCAAATAAAATAAGTCTTTCAGAAATTAGGGCAAAGAAATAGATGAGATAGAGATTTGGCAACTCCTAAAAATGACAATATCACAAAACGACACACACCCCTCTTGGCCAGGTGACCCGACACCGCGGGGCGGGGTAAGGGTGAGCCCCAATCGCCACCAATGATAGCATGATCTTTTAATGAGAATATATCTCACTTAAATTGACATTTTGAGAACTACAAATTTACCCATGAAATTGTTAAGGGCTTAGTAGTGAACTAGGCATAATCCAAGATTGTGTAATGAGGTTTAGAAAAGATAATATAACTAATTATGAACATTTTGAAAACACTACAAGCCCGACTTTAATTCGTGCTATAAAATTCTTAATGACTTTAAGTCTATCCCTCGAGGCATTCACTCACATAACTTTTAAATAAAACATTAAGTGACTGTCTGATTACCCCACTCTTAGGATTATTAAAGTATCAAGGTTCACTAAGCATAGGGTGTATTAATTTATTAAAACTAAATCTAAATTTGGATGTTTTAATTGAACAATATAATAAGCTCAAATGAACTCATAACATTTCAAAGGAAAGTTGTTAGGGATTGCTCACTGAACACGTTTATGACTTTTTGGATATTGTGAAGGATAATTGGACTTATTATACTTTATTCCAGAAAATCAACCATTAAAACCTTTAAGTACCCACCAAGTTATGACTTGGGGATTGGTAGATATACCTTCAATTTGTCTTCTTGTTTTTTGTTCTTGCAATTTATTTAAATTTCCTGTAAAATTATATATAAGTTGCAAGTTCTAACATTTCAGCGGGAGTAGCGAGAAGATGACAGGTACGTCTTTACAATTTTATTTACTTCCTATTATTTTCTACTACTTCAACTTACCATGCATTCTTGGTTGATAAGATGAAAACTTTTTAAAACTAAAAAATTCAAACAAATATCAAAATTAAATTATGCACTTTCAAAGGTAACCATAAACATTTGAAACACAATTAAACATAAAATGTTTTTTTTTTTTAATTTAAGGAGTCCCTTGGATGAGGTAACCCACGGTTGCTAATGAGATCTCCCTAATTTAAATGAGCTTAACAGCTCATTTAAACTAAGTAAATTAAAAAAAAAGTCGTACCAGAATGAGGGAACTATGGGATCCTAACTGGTGTTGCTCTAATTAACTTTAAACCCCCATAATGATTGAACTAAACTTATCATTTTTACTTTTGAACCTTTAGAGTTTAGGACTGCTACTTCACCGAGGAGCTTGGAGCTAACTACGAGGGTACGAGGGCAGCCTTTTACAATAACAAGTGGTTCTACAATAGCAAACTTTTACAATAACAAGTGGTTCTACAACAGCAAACTTTTCCTTAAAATTAAATAACATGCCATATGATTTTAAAGTTTTTTTCCTAGTGAAACATAATCCTCACCTCATCTTTAGGCCTTTGCACAATCATATTTTTCAATTTAAGTCTTAACTCATTTTAGGATTCTGAGGTTGTCATTCGTTGCGACATAAACCCTCATATCTTCNCAACATAATCCTCACCTCATCTTTAGGCCTTTGCACAATCATATTGTTCAATTTAAGTCTTAACTCATTTTAGGATTCTGAGGTTGTCATTCGTTGCGACATAAACCCTCATATCTTCTAGGCTATTTATATGCTTGTGCCAGGCAAATGTAAGCCATAACTGATAAAATTGGTAGGATAAAATATTCAATAATTTCATTCTCCAAATTGAAGCCAAACCATAAGATAGCTTGGATAGTCATTGAGGTTCTTCTCAGGATCTATGATAACCTCTAATTTCTCCCTTTGGATTCCATAAAAATGTTTGAAATTCGAGCCTCTCCCATTTGACATTTCTTGGTCCAATCTTTGAAAAGTTCTATCCTTTGAAGTTCTTGAAGACAATATTTCTGATCTAAATTTAAAGTTTTCTTAAGTGACCTTTGTCATTTAAGATGTAATTAACTATAGAAGTTTGCCTCTATAGGAAGCTTTAAGAACCCAGGTAATATAAACCCTATCCAATCTTCCATGTTAGATAGAGGNGACACTTCTTGGTTCAATCTTTAAAAAGTTCTATCCTTTGAAGTTCTTGAAGACAATATTTCTGATCTAAATTTAGAGTTTTCTTAAGTGACCTCGGTCATTTAAGATGTAATTAACTATAGAGGTTTGCCTCTATAGGAAGCTTTAAGAACCCAGGTAATATAAACCCTATCCAATCTTCCATGTTAGATAGAGGAACTTGTCAGCTTATGTAAAAAATGGTTCACAGACTAGACGGATGCCATAAATTCTGTAGTTTATTTAATCGAGTCTCATAGATAAGTGATATGCCTATTCCTTGGGATAGATATGTCACTTGTAGTGTTGTGCTCGTTTATTTGAACTATTATTTATATGGAATCAGTTTAGTCTTGTATTTCAAATTAAAACATTATTTTTCAAAATTTAAATACTAGCTTTCTTAAAAAACAAATTTATATGTATATTAAATTAAATCTAAAACCACATTTCTTAAACTTTTAACGACCGACATATATATAAAAAGTAGCACATTTTCAGGTATATCATCGCACCCACAACCAACAACCAATAGAGACTAACACTCAAATAATTAACTTCACAAAAATAATTTTAAGATGCTAGATATGTTCATGCATAAGAATTGTGTGGGCATGTGATGAATTTCTTTTTGGGGAATTTATTTACATACCACTCAATTCTTATGTATTTACATATCAAACAACTACAACAACAACAACAACAAAGCCTTAATCCCACTGCGTGGGGTCGACTACATGAATCCTTTTTTTCCATTGCATCATATTTAGTGTCCTATTTAGTGTCATAATACAATAAGCCCAAGTCTTCCTAGGTCTACCTCTGCCTTTCTTAACACAAGTCGAATCTGAACATCTACTCTCCTAATCGGATCATCAAATGGTCGACGTTTAATGTGACCAAACCATCTAAGACGACTTTCTCTAATTTTGTCTGTCACAAGAGCTACACCAAACCTATCACAAATATATTCATTCCACATTTTATCTCTAAGTGTAAAGCCACTCATCCACCTAATCATTCTCATCTCGGCAACNCAGTCTTGTATTTCAAATTAAAACATTATTTTTCTAAATTTAAATACTAGCTTCCTTAAAAAAAAAAATTTATATTTATATTAAATTAAATCTAAAACCACATTTCTTAAACTTTTAACGACCGACATATATATAAAAAGTAGCACATTTTCAGGTATATCATCGTACCCACAACCAACAACCAATAGAGACTAACACTCAAATAATTAACTTCACGAAAATAATTTTAAGATGCTAGATATGTTCATGCATAAGAATTGCGTGGGCATGTGATGAATTTCTTTTTGGGGAATTTATTTACATACCACTCAATTCTTATGTATTTACATATCAAACAACTACAACAACAACAACAACAAAGCCTTAATCCCACTGTGTGGGGTCGGCTACAAGAATCCTTTTTTTTCCATTGCATCCTATTTAGTGTCATATTTTCATTTAGTTCTAGTAAATTAAGATCATTTTTTTATACAATAAGCCCAAGTCTTCCTAGGTCTACCTCTGCCTTTCTTAACACAAGTCGAATCTAAAACATCTACTCTCCTAATCGGATCATC
>JXCR01145985.1:108742-132751 GCA_002079205.1 Phalaenopsis hybrid cultivar
GGTGAAACATGAAAATGAGCGAGGAATAAAGCTATAAGATTATATATTACTAAGTCATCTTGTAAATAATTTAAAATAAATGTAGTCTTCAAAATAACAAACTTAGGCCATTGAAAACACACTAAATGCATAATTATATTAGGAATTGAAAATTTGGGAATCATTTTTGGATCAATTTATACAAAATCCAGTCTTGTGATGAATTTCTTTTTGTAACACTCAATTTTATGTACTTATATATACATATTATGTGATGTTAAATATTTTACTGTTTTTGGGGCTTTCTGGTTAATGCTCTAAGCAATTCAAAGATATAAAAATAAACAATAGTAAGGATGGTAAAGTCAAGACCTTGCACCAAACCACCACCAACACATAACAGGGAAGCCCCATCAACACCATCTCAAGCACTACAGCACCTTAAGCGTCAAACCATCAACACAAAAGAAAATCGAGAAGCTCAATAGGGAGAGCAAATATAGAAAATGGAAAGCAACATACCACCACACCAGAAAACAACCATGAAGCCCCATCAATACCACCTCAAGCTCCAAACCACCTCAGACAATATACCACCAAACCACCTCCAAACGAAAAAAGCAACATATCACCTTAAGCACCAAAACACTAAACCACTAACAAGTAAAGCGAGAAGCTTAAGAGGGAAAACAAATAGGCATAACGAATAACAACATTCTACCATTACAGTGGACTACCGGGAAGCCAAATCAGTACGACCTTTTACAACCTCAAACAACAAGCACCAAACTACTAAGAGAAGGAAAATCGAGTGTAATAGGCAAAAGGCATGAATAAAATAGAAGGTATCAAGCCATCAACATAAAGGAAAACCAAGAAAGAAAGAATGAAAGGTGAATATTACATACAGAAAAAGGCGATAACATTGAAGACAAACAAAGGCGAGAAAGGTGAAGAACCACAAATGTACCTTAAAACCACAACGAAAGTCGAATTGAGGGAGAAGGGACGATTATCGGGGACATAGGGGGTTATTTAATGAATTGTGGAAGAGTAGGTTAGTAATTTCTCACCCAAACTGGACTCTACATTGCAATACAGAGGCAATCTCGATCGTTCGAGATTTCTTCGTTCCGAGAACATGCGGCGACAAAATGCAAGCACAAGCGCACTCCCGAACAATAACAGGTGCATTTTAAGAAAAAAAAAACGAGTTGAAACGCCCTCCCCAATGGGCCTTTATTTTGCAAAGAACCAAAAAAATTTAAAATATCCAAAATACATAGCAATGCAAGTACCATACAAATCTTTTCTATTAAATTTTATTTTCAACAAACCAAACATCCAAAGCCCGAAGCCTATTACTATGGTTGTAAATGAATCAATGCACTGGATGAACGACTCAAACTCAGCTCGATTAAGACTCGATCATGTTCATTCAAATTAGTAAATAAATAAGCTTGAATAATTTTTAAAAGCACGGAGTTTAAATGAAACTAAAAATGAACACAGTTGAACTTGTTCATTTATGTTCAGAAACAAACTCGTTTGTTGTTCAACAAGTAACTATTTAAATACTCGATATTAAACTCGATGATAACTCATATCATATATGATATATTATTTAAATAAAATTAAATTAGCTAGAATTTATTTAATTATAGATTTAATAGTAATACATTATTATATCAATAATATTTTTTGATTAACTATTAATTATATACTTATTTTATTAAAGCTTATGTTTTAGATGCAAGAATACATAAGACTTATGTGGTATGTAAGAAATGTCCTTTAAAATTAACTTTAAACCTCTGCAAACCTAAATTTTCCTGGCCTCTCACAGTTTTGTGTCTCCCGGTTTCCCCCGAAGAATGTGAAACACTGAGTTACTAGATCGAAGGTAACAAAGAGATTGCGATGTGCGAGGATCTTTGAAACTCTAGTCCTCATAATCTCCCATTTCAACTCTGCTCATAAATCACACCCAATTAAGATGTTGAGAAAGTGCAATGCAATTGTTGTAAGCTATATATGATTATAACTAAATATAAAAGACATCTAAAAATTTGTTCAAAAAAACTAGGAAACGAACAAATGCATCTCAATGTGGAAAAACCAACACCTACATCTGATTGTGAGAGTTGGTTGCAAACTGAAAAAGTATTATCATGTTAAAATATGAGATATTATATCTTACATGATCATGATTTATGAGTTACTTTTCACTTTTACAGAATTTATGATTGATAAATTAGTAAATGCGATCGTATTATAAAATTTTTTATTGGATATTTTATATGAAAATTTAGATAGTTGTTTGAATTTTTAGCTCATGAAATAGTGGTTCAATCATGATAAATAAATTAAAAAAATTTAAACAAATTAAATTTAAATAATATACGAAAACCCAAGTAAAACATCAATAATCTGCTAGACTCGTCTAGAACCCACCTATGAACCTTTTGTCGCTTTTCTCAGTTTCTGCGTGTTCGAATTAGGTTAGGGTTTCCGAGACACTTGCATCGCAAAATCGTGTAATCCCTCTGCAATCTAACCAAATCAGCCACCTCAGTGTACCAATGGCGGCCGCCGTGACAGCTCCGGCCACCGCCAATTCCAGGTCCTCGAAGACGGAGAGTTACGTCGACAACAAGCGGCGTGATGACATCCGGCAGGCCAACATCCTCGCGGCAAGCGCTGTGGCTGATGCCGTGCGCACGAGCCTAGGCCCAAAGGGCATGGACAAGATGATCTCCTCTGCCAACGGAGAGGTTATCATTACCAATGACGGTGCAACCATTCTTAACAAGATGGAAGTTCTCCAGCCCGCCGCCAAAATGCTAGTCGACCTATCTCGCTCCCAGGACGCCGCGGCTGGCGACGGCACCACTACTGTAGTCGTTCTTGCCGGTTCTCTTCTCCGTCGTTCTCTCTCTCTTCTCTCTGCGGGCATACACCCCACTGTCATTTCTGACTCCCTTTACAAGCTTTCTGTTCATGCTGTTGACATCCTCCACTCCATGGCTATTCCCCTTGAGCTTTCCGATCGCGATTCCCTTGTCAAGTCTGCCGCTACCTCGTTAAATAGCAAGGTTGTTAGTCAGTACTCCTCCCTTCTTGCCCCTCTTGCCGTTGACGCTGTCCTCTCCGTTGTTGATTCTGAACATCCCGACCTCGTCGACCTTCGTGACATTAAGATCGTCAAGAAGCTAGGCGGCACTGTTGACGACACTGAGCTCATCCGCGGCCTTGTATTTGATAAGAAGGTAAGCCACACGGCCGGCGGCCCTACTCGCGTTGAGAATGCCAAGATCGCAGTCATTCAGTTTCAGATTTCCCCCCCAAAAACGGATATCGAGCAGAGCATTATTGTCTCGGATTACACCCAGATGGATCGGATCCTTCGAGAAGAGCGCAACTATATTCTAGGAATTGTAAAGAAAATTAAAGCCACGGGGTGCAATACGCTTCTTATCCAGAAGAGTATCCTTAGAGATGCCGTCACTGATCTTTCACTGCATTACCTTGCCAAGGCCAAGATTTTGGTGGTAAAGGATGTAGAGAGGGATGAAATTGAGTTCATCACAAAGACTCTCAACTGTCTCCCGATTGCTAACATTGAGCATTTTCGTGAGGAGAAGCTCGGTCATGCTGATCTAGTGGAAGAGGTTTTGATTGGTGATGGAAGTAAGATTGTGAAGATTACAGGCATCAAAGACATGGGGAGGACTACTACTGTGCTTGTGCGGGGTTCGAACCAGTTGATGATCGATGAGGCAGAAAGGAGTCTTCACGACGCACTTTGTGTGGTCAGGTATGGCGTCCTGAATCTTCTCTTGTATATTGCCTCCTTGTGATCATTTGGGCTAGTGCAAAAATCGCATATTTCTTATTTATTACCTCAGTTTTGAATATTTGATTTTTAGCAATGGTTGTTCCAATGAAAGGGGGCATGGTGGTAAATATTGTTAGTGTTCAGTTAGGGGTTGGATGGAGGATGGAGGATTAGTATTTAACACGGCTTTGGATTTTAGTTTTCTATCAAAATTTGTATTTATTATGGTGGATTAATCAATATTTGTAAACCAAACCTTTCATTTAAGCTTGAGTAGTAGAAAGATATTCTCACGTTGTTACTAAAGTCTCAGTTATGATGCTAACCATTAGTCTTGACTTGTCTTTTTCCCATAAAAAGCTAAAATTTATTGTTGTGTGTAGATATCTATTAATGAAGTTTCTAAAAACATTTGCTAAAGTTTATTGCTGGTGGATTAATCAATATTTGCTAAAGTATTTTTTTAGAGAAAGATATTCAACATAGGTGGGTAAGCTATTTTGATTAACGTTTCAATGAAGTTTATGAAAATACGATCGACTTTAGTGAACTTTCTTTAATAATAAATTTTTTTTTATTTTCAGTGTCACATTAGTAAGAAGGAAGTTGAGGAGGCTTTAATGTAAACCAAGGGGGGAAAATCAGTTGGACTTGATGATATCTCTATTGAAGTGTAGAAATATCTAGGAGATTTAGGAGTTTCTTGACTTACTAAACTCTTTAATATTATTTTAAAAGCTAAAACGCTGCCCGAGGAGTGGTGGAAGAGTATTTTGGTCCCCTTTTCTAAGAATAAAGGGGATGCACAAAAGTACGCAATTTATAGATAATTTAAGTTAATGTCTCATACTTTAAAATTATGGGAGAGGGTAATTGAACATAGGTTAAGACATGATACAAAAATTTCTCGTTATCAGTTTGGATTTGTGTCGGGAAAGTTTGCCATAAAAGCTATACATTTATTGAGAGATTTGATGGAGAAGTACAGAGAGAGTAAGGAGGATTTACATATGATTTTTATTGATGTAGAAAAAAGCTTACAATAAAGTTCCCAGTGGTTCTTTGAAGAGTTCTAGAAAAGAAAGGTGTTGATGTGACTTATATTCGAGTCATTAAAGATATGCATACTAGAGTTGTTACTTGTGTTCGAGCAGAAGGAGGATTGACATAATATTTTTCTATTTCAGTTGGATTACATTAGGGATTTGCTTTAGTTTTGGATGTTCTCACTGGACATATACAGGAGGATGTGCCTTGGTATATGTTTTTTGCTGATGATATCTCTCTTTTGGGTAAAACTAGAGGAGTTCAGGAAAAACTTGATTTATGGTGGTCTTCATTGGAGTCTAAAAACCTTCGTTTGAGTAGATCTAAAATTGAATATATGGAATGTAATTTCAGTAGTAGTAGCACCAGTGACAGAGTTGTAAATATGGGCGATCAAATCATTAAAAGGTGTGAATATTTTTGATATCTCGGTTCTGTTGTTCAAAGCGATGGTGATATGGGTTGATGTGGAGGAATGCATCAATCCTTTTTTTGTGATAGAAAATTACCGTTTAAACTGAAAGGATAATTTTATAAGATGGTGGTGAGAATTGCAACGCTTTATGGTGCAGAATGTTGCCCTTTAAAAGAGAAGCATAAAACAAAGGTGAGTGTTGCTGAGATGAGAATGCTTAGGTGGATGAGTGGCTTGACACTTAGAGACAAAATGCGAAAAGAATCTATCCGTAAAAGGGTAGGTGTAGCTCCAATTGCAGACAAAATTAAAGAGAATCGTGTTAGGTGGTTTGGTCATATTAAATGTCGACCACATGATGATTCAGTTAGGAGAGTAGATGTTTTAGATTCAACTTATGTTCAGAAAGGCAGAGGTAGACATAAAAAGACTTGTTCATATTATATAAATATGATCTTAATATATTAGAATTAAATGAAAATATGACACTCAATAAAACACAATGGAGAAAAAAGATTCATGTGACCGACCAAACTTAGTGGGATAAAGGTTTGTTGTTGTTATGTTGTGTAGATATCTGTTAAAATGGTCTTTATAGTTTAGAACTCCTTTTTTTTTTGGAAGGGGGGAATGTAGACAAATCAAATAATAATTGGGAGACTTTTGTATTTTTATATTATTTTAGCATGAATACATGACTATTGGTGCTCTAAACATTACTTTAGCTTCTTTATTGCGATCGGGGGGACTTTTCAATCAAATGAAACCCTTTTGCAGTTTTGTTATTTTCATAGAAATAGACAAATTTTGATGGCTTTTGTGTGAACAAATCTCTTTTTTCTGCATTTTAAATTCTTAAAGCTTATTTTTCCCTCATGGATGGCCGATAATTCTTATCAAGGCATTATTGATTTATATCAAATTAGAGGTAGGCCTTCAGAAATGACCAGATCTCCCACTATGATCTACATGTGACTATTTTGAATAACAAAAATAGCCTTTTTGTATTGCACTTGTAAGGCTGTGCATATTAATCCCTTTACATCTTGCATTGGCAAAAAGCCTCACGCATTCATGTTTTTGGATACCTTGCTGATTTTCCTTGGTGTATTGTTTGGTAACGATGGAGGGTTCATTTGTTGCGACCTTTAATTATTCCGTAATATTTGACAATTGATATTAAATTTTTCTATCTTGTATGAGGGGAAGTTTTGCTAATATGTAGTGTTAATTTATTTAGTTATATGGTGTTTAGATATTTATTTATTGAGTGATTTTGTCTAGTTAAGGCAACAAAACATGTCTTAAGATATTTAATATATACTATATAATATATGGCCATTTGAGGTTGTTGTTTCCCTTTTATTTAAATCAAGGTTTTGAAAATTGGATTGAATATTGAGATTCAAGATTTTAAATGTTCAACAGAGGTTATAATAAAAGTTGAATTAAATGATATAATAAATATTAAAATTATTTTGTACTGTTTAAAAGATAAAGAAATGATGTAATAATGATATTTATCACATTAAGATACCATATAATATTGCATTGAATTATTTTTAATATAATTCAAACTAAAATTTTGGGGCATGGTATTTAAATTATTTTATCTATGTTTTATTTAAATATTTTATATTAGCCATTCGTTCAAAGTCAAAAGCCGAATATTAATCAATAGTTGAATCAAAGGTCTATTAAAAATCAGATAGCTTGATGATTCAACTAAAACAGGTATAGTTGAATGAGATGGTCCATTAAAAATCAGAATAGTTTAACGATATGGTCCAACCAACCGTTCTAGTCAGGGTTGTGTAAAAGAGGTTATGGATCTAGATTGAATTAGCCTGAGGATTGGTTCACAATTGAACTAATTTGGTTGGCTCGTTTAGTAAAATTTTTAAAATCATGGTTCATATCATAGAGGGCAAGTTATTCTGTTTATCTTTATATTTACATGATGTCATGTTTTTAATTTTTTTTAACTGTCATGTTTTTTTAATTTATTAAGAATAAGTTAGTCCTTATATGTATGCATTAGTCTTAGGGTTCGTTTGGTTCGGCGTCTGGAGTGCGGTGCGGGGAGCGGCTATGAATTTCGGTCGTTTGGGATGACATCTGGCAGCGTTGTTCCGCTGTTTTGGTTAAACGTCGACCGCGGATTGAACTCTACGACTCGCGTTCGAGGGTTGGCTTATTGCAAATTTTTTCTCTCTATCCTTCGATCCCAGCGTTCGACCCCATCTGTTCAATCCCGCTGCTTTGCCCAAATCCCTCTCTGTTCGACCCCGACTCCATCGTCGCTCCTCTGCTGTCGACGACANAATCTTTCTTCAAGAGGTATCATTTGTATTAAGTCTTCTAAGTCATTCCAAAATTTATTTTTAGACCTTGTATCTAAACCTACATGAGGAGCATAAACACTTATAATATTAAAAGTCTTAGTATCAATGGTAATCTTAAGGGCTATAATTTTATCACAAACTCTATTAATTTTTACAACATTATCTTTCAAACTCTTATCTATAATTACGCCTATACCATTTCTAGTGCGACACTTACCAGAATACCAAAGTTTAAAACCTAAATTATCAATCTCCTTAGCCTTTTCTCCAACCCACTTAGTTTCTTGAATACATAAGATATTAATTTTCTTATGAATCATAATATCAACTAATTCCATTAATTTACCATTGAGAGTGCCTATATTCCAAGATCCTATCCTAATATTAGTTTTATTAGTTTCATGAACTAACTTCTTTACCCGCATTCGCTCGTAATGTGGGAACCCTTGCTTATTTAACACTACACTCGGGCGCTGGTGTAGCGACCCTTGCACACTTTTCACCGTATTCAGGCTATACAGTGCGTCGCTTCCAGGGGACGCCATAGCACTTACACAATGATCAAAATGATTCATTTCATGATTTTTTTTGACAAGTTTTATGTTGGCTGTCAACTACCTAACGCAACCCTCCATTTTTCGCATCCGGGCTTGGGACTGGCAACGACAGTGTTACATATCAAACGACTAAACATTTATATTCAATAAAAGCTTCCTGCATACATTTCATATTTTATGGGAATTCAAAATGTCTTTCATTACAAAAATGATTATTAAAACCAATCCCAAAGTAATAATCTATGATAACCAATCTTAAAAGGATGAGTGGAAATATTAGTAGATTAAAATCTTGTGGTGAAACATGAAAATGAGCCAGGAATAAAGCTATAAGATTATATATTACTAAGTCATCTTGTAAATAATTTAAAATAAATGTAGCCTTCAAAATAACAAACTTAGGCCATTGAAAACACACTAAATGCATAATTATATTAGGAATTGAAAATTTGGGAATCATTTTTGGATCAATTTATACAAAATCCAGTCTTGTGATGAATTTCTTTTTGTAACACTCAATTTTATGTATTTATATATACATATTATGTGATGTTAAATATTTTACTGTTATTGGGGCTTTCTGGTTAATGCTCTAAGCAATTCAAAGATACAAAAATAAACATAGTAAGGATGGTAAAGTCAAGACCTTGCACCAAACCACCACCAACACATAACAGAGAAGCCCCATCAACACCATCTCAAGCACTACAGCACCTCAAGCGTCAAACCATCAACACAAAAGAAAATCGAGAAGCTCAATAGGGAGAGCAAATATAGAAAGTGGAAAGCAACATACCACCACACCAGAAAACAACCATGAAGCCCCATCAATACCACCTCAAGCTCCAAACCACCTCAGACAACATACCACCAAACCACCTCCAAACGAAAAAAGCAACATATCACCTTAAGCACCAAAACACTAAACCACTAACAAGTAAAGCGAGAAGCTTAAGAGGGAAAACAAATAGGCATAACAAATAACAACATTCTACCATTACAGAGGACTATCGGGAAGCCAAATCAGTACGACCTTTTACAACCTCAAACAACAAGCACCAAACTACTAAGAGAAGGAAAATCGAGTGTAATAGGCAAAAGACATGAATAAAATAGAAAGTATGAAGCCATCAACATAAAGGAAAACCAAGAAAGAAAGAAAGAAAGGTGAATATTACATACAGAAAAAGGCGATAACATTGAAGACAAACAAAGGCGAGAAAGGTGAAGAACCACAAATGTACCTTAAAACCACAACGAAAGTCGAATTGAGGGAGAAGGGACGATTATCGGGGACATAGGGGGCTATTTAATGAATTGTGGAAGAGTAGGTTAGTAATTTCTCACCCAAACTGGACTCTACATTGCAATACAGAGGCAATCTCGATCGTTCGAGATTTCTTCGTTCCGAGAACATGCGGCGACAAAATGCAAGCACAAGCGCACTCCCGAACAATAACAGGTGCATTTTAAGAAAAAAAAAACGAGTTGAAACGCCCTCCCCAATGGGCCTTTATTTTGCAAAGAACCAAAAAAATTTAAAATATCCAAAATACATAGCAATGCAAGTACCATACAAATCTTTTCTATTAAATTTTATTTTCAACAAACCAAACATCCAAAGCCCGAAGCCTATTACTATGGTTGTAAATGAATCAATGCACTGGATGAACGACTCAAACTCAGCTCGATTAAGACTCGATCATGTTCATTCAAATTAGTAAATAAATAAGCTTGAATAATTTTTAAAAGCACGGAGTTTAAATGAAACTAAAAATGAACACAGTTGAACTTGTTCATTTATGTTCAGAAACAAACTCGTTTGTTGTTCAACAAGTAACTATTTAAATACTCGATATTAAACTCGATGATAACTCATATCATATATGATATATTATTTAAATAAAATTAAATTAGCTAGAATTTATTTAATTATAGATTTAATAGTAATACATTATTATATCAATAATATTTTTTGATTAACTATTAATTATATACTTATTTTATTAAAGCTTATGTTTTAGATGCAAGAATACATAAGACTTATGTGGTATGTAAGAAATGTCCTTTAAAATTAACTTTAAACCTCTGCAAACCTAAATTTTCCTGGCCTCTCACAGTTTTGTGTCTCCCGGTTTCCCCCGAAGAATGTGAAACACTGAGTTACTAGATCGAAGGTAACAAAGAGATTGCGATGTGCGAGGATCTTTGAAACTCTAGTCCTCATAATCTCCCATTTCAACTCTGCTCATAAATCACACCCAATTAAGATGTTGAGAAAGTGCAATGCAATTGTTGTAAGCTATATATGATTATAACTAAATATAAAAGACATCTAAAAATTTGTTCAAAAAAACTAGGAAACGAACAAATGCATCTCAATGTGGAAAAACCAACACCTACATCTGATTGTGAGAGTTGGTTGCAAACTTAAAAGTATTATCATGTTAAAATATGAGATATTATATCTTACATGATCATGATTTATGAGTTACCTTTCACTTTTACAGAATTTATGATTGATAAATTAGTAAATGCGATCGTATTATAAAATTTTTTATTGGATATTTTATATGAAAATTTAGATAGTTGTTTGAATTTTTAGCTCATGAAATAGTGGTTCAATCATGATAAATAAATTAAAAAAATTTAAACAAATTAAATTTAAATAATATACGAAAACCCAAGTAAAACATCAATAATCTGCTAGACTCGTCTAGAACCCACCTATGAACCTTTTGTCGCTTTTCTCAGTTTCTGCGTGTTCGAATTAGGTTAGGGTTTCCGAGACACTTGCATCGCAAAATCGTGTAATCCCTCTGCAATCTAACCAAATCAGCCACCTCAGTGTACCAATGGCGGCCGCCGTGACAGCTCCGGCCACCGCCAATTCCAGGTCCTCGAAGACGGAGAGTTACGTCGACAACAAGCGGCGTGATGACATCCGGCAGGCCAACATCCTCGCGGCAAGCGCTGTGGCTGATGCCGTGCGCACGAGCCTAGGCCCAAAGGGCATGGACAAGATGATCTCCTCTGCCAACGGAGAGGTTATCATTACCAATGACGGTGCAACCATTCTTAACAAGATGGAAGTTCTCCAGCCCGCCGCCAAAATGCTAGTCGACCTATCTCGCTCCCAGGACGCCGCGGCTGGCGACGGCACCACTACTGTAGTCGTTCTTGCCGGTTCTCTTCTCCGTCGTTCTCTCTCTCTTCTCTCTGCGGGCATACACCCCACTGTCATTTCTGACTCCCTTTACAAGCTTTCTGTTCATGCTGTTGACATCCTCCACTCCATGGCTATTCCCCTTGAGCTTTCCGATCGCGATTCCCTTGTCAAGTCTGCCGCTACCTCGTTAAATAGCAAGGTTGTTAGTCAGTACTCCTCCCTTCTTGCCCCTCTTGCCGTTGACGCTGTCCTCTCCGTTGTTGATTCTGAACATCCCGACCTCGTCGACCTTCGTGACATTAAGATCGTCAAGAAGCTAGGCGGCACTGTTGACGACACTGAGCTCATCCGCGGCCTTGTATTTGATAAGAAGGTAAGCCACACGGCCGGCGGCCCTACTCGCGTTGAGAATGCCAAGATCGCAGTCATTCAGTTTCAGATTTCCCCCCCAAAAACGGATATCGAGCAGAGCATTATTGTCTCGGATTACACCCAGATGGATCGGATCCTTCGAGAAGAGCGCAACTATATTCTAGGAATTGTAAAGAAAATAAAAGCCACGGGGTGCAATACGCTTCTTATCCAGAAGAGTATCCTTAGAGATGCCGTCACTGATCTTTCACTGCATTACCTTGCCAAGGCCAAGATTTTGGTGGTAAAGGATGTAGAGAGGGATGAAATTGAGTTCATCACAAAGACTCTCAACTGTCTCCCGATTGCTAACATTGAGCATTTTCGTGAGGAGAAGCTCGGTCATGCTGATCTAGTGGAAGAGGTTTTGATTGGTGATGGAAGTAAGATTGTGAAGATTACAGGCATCAAAGGCATGGGGAGGACTACTACTGTGCTTGTGCGGGGTTCGAACCAGTTGATGATCGATGAGGCAGAAAGGAGTCTTCACGACGCACTTTGTGTGGTCAGGTATGGCGTCCTGAGTCTTCTCTTGTATATTGCCTCCTTGTGATCATTTGGGCTAGTGCAAAAATCGCATATTTCTTATTTATTACCTCAGTTTTGAATATCTGATTTTTAGCAATGGTTGTTCCAATGAAAGGGGGCATGGTGGTAAATATTGTTAGTGTTCAGTTAGGGGTTGGATGGAGGATGGAGGATTAGTATTTAACACGGCTTTGGATTTTAGTTTTCTATCAAAATTTGTATTTATTATGGTGGATTAATCAATATTTGTAAACCAAACCTTTCATTTAAGCTTGAGTAGTAGAAAGATATTCTCACGTTGTTACTAAAGTCTCAGTTATGATGCTAACCATTAGTCTTGACTTGTCTTTTTCCCATAAAAAGCTAAAATTTATTGTTGTGTGTAGATATCTATTAATGAAGTTTCTAAAAACATTTGCTAAAGTTTATTGCTGGTGGATTAATCAATATTTGCTAAAGTATTTTTTTAGAGAAAGATATTCAACATAGGTGGGTAAGCTATTTTGATTAACGTTTCAATGAAGTTTATGAAAATACGATCGACTTTAGTGAACTTTCTTTAATAATAAATTTTTTTTTATTTTCAGTGTCACATTAGTAAGAAGGAAGTTGAGGAGGCTTTAATGTAAACCAAGGGGGGAAAATCAGTTGGACTTGATGATATCTCTATTGAAGTGTAGAAATATCTAGGAGATTTAGGAGTTTCTTGACTTACTAAACTCTTTAATATTATTTTAAAAGCTAAAACGCTGCCCGAGGAGTGGTGGAAGAGTATTTTGGTCCCCTTTTCTAAGAATAAAGGGGATGCACAAAAGTACGCAATTTATAGATAATTTAAGTTAATGTCTCATACTTTAAAATTATGGGAGAGGGTAATTGAACATAGGTTAAGACATGATACAAAAATTTCTCGTTATCAGTTTGGATTTGTGTCGGGAAAGTTTGCCATAAAAGCTATACATTTATTGAGAGATTTGATGGAGAAGTACAGAGAGAGTAAGGAGGATTTACATATGATTTTTATTGATGTAGAAAAAAGCTTACAATAAAGTTCCCAGTGGTTCTTTGAAGAGTTCTAGAAAAGAAAGGTGTTGATGTGACTTATATTCGAGTCATTAAAGATATGCATACTAGAGTTGTTACTTGTGTTCGAGCAGAAGGAGGATTGACATAATATTTTTCTATTTCAGTTGGATTACATTAGGGATTTGCTTTAGTTTTGGATGTTCTCACTGGACATATACAGGAGGATGTGCCTTGGTATATGTTTTTTGCTGATGATATCTCTCTTTTGGGTAAAACTAGAGGAGTTCAGGAAAAACTTGATTTATGGTGGTCTTCATTGGAGTCTAAAAACCTTCGTTTGAGTAGATCTAAAATTGAATATATGGAATGTAATTTCAGTAGTAGTAGCACCAGTGACAGAGTTGTAAATATGGGCGATCAAATCATTAAAAGGTGTGAATATTTTTGATATCTCGGTTCTGTTGTTCAAAGCGATGGTGATATGGGTTGATGTGGAGGAATGCATCAATCCTTTTTTTGTGATAGAAAATTACCGTTTAAACTGAAAGGATAATTTTATAAGATGGTGGTGAGAATTGCAACGCTTTATGGTGCAGAATGTTGCCCTTTAAAAGAGAAGCATAAAACAAAGGTGAGTGTTGCTGAGATGAGAATGCTTAGGTGGATGAGTGGCTTGACACTTAGAGACAAAATGCGAAAAGAATCTATCCGTAAAAGGGTAGGTGTAGCTCCAATTGCAGACAAAATTAAAGAGAATCGTGTTAGGTGGTTTGGTCATATTAAATGTCGACCACATGATGATTCAGTTAGGAGAGTAGATGTTTTAGATTCAACTTATGTTCAGAAAGGCAGAGGTAGACATAAAAAGACTTGTTCATATTATATAAATATGATCTTAATATATTAGAATTAAATGAAAATATGACACTCAATAAAACACAATGGAGAAAAAAGATTCATGTGACCGACCAAACTTAGTGGGATAAAGGTTTGTTGTTGTTATGTTGTGTAGATATCTGTTAAAATGGTCTTTATAGTTTAGAACTCTTTTTTTTTTTGGGAGGGGGGAATGTAGACAAATCAAATAATAATTGGGAGACTTTTGTATTTTTATATTAAACGTCGACCATTAGTAAATGAATATATTCGTGATAGGGTTGGTGTAGCTCCTGTGACAGACAAAATTAGAGAAAGTCGTCTTAGATGNTTTTAGCATGAATACATGACTATTGGTGCTCTAAACATTACTTTAGCTTCTTTATTGCGATCGGGGGGACTTTTCAATCAAATGAAACCCTTTTGCAGTTTTGTTATTTTCATAGAAATAGACAAATTTTGATGGNTAACAGGTGCATTTTAAGAAAAAAAAAACGAGTTGAAACGCCCTCCCCAATGGGCCTTTATTTTGCAAAGAACCAAAAAAATTTAAAATATCCAAAATACATAGCAATGNTTAGCATTACAGATTGTTCTTTTAGACTCCCTGCGGGCTAATTGATATTTTTCCCAGTTCTCTAAGCTTTTACATTTAAACCAATTTTTATAACATAACTTCTATTTTATCTTTTCTTGCACATTATTATTCCACCACCAACTATTTTTATTTGTAAATACTTTTCCTCTTTAATTCTCCTAAGAACAAGCTACATGTTTAATAGTGTTTGTTACTTTATCCCACATCACATTTGCTTCTTAATGAATATCCCAAATTCTTTTGCTACATGTTTAATAGTGTTTGTTACTTTATCCCACATCACATTTGCTTCTTAATGAATATCCCAAATTTTTATTTGTTTAATAGTGTTTGTTAATTTATCTCACATCACATTTGCTTCTTCATGAATATCCCAAAATTTGAAATCTTGAATTTACTCATAAAAATAATTTTATTTGTGTCTTTTAAGTTTCTCCATCTAATTCTGCAATGATGAGTCTTAGTATTTTTTATTTTACAACTCTTAATCTTAAAATCTAAAACTAATAAACGATGTTGGGTACTTAAATTATCACTTGGAATGAGCTTACAATCTTTACAATCGTGACAATCTCTTCTTCCCATAAGAAAATAATCAATTTGTGTTTTATTAGATCCACTCTTATAAGTAATAAAATGCTCATCTCTTTTCTTAAATAAAGTATTAGTAATAACAAAATCATATGTTAAAGCAAAATCTAAAATAGCTCTACCTTCTTCATTAGTTACTCCAAAACCGTAGCCACCATGAATATTTCTGAAATCTTCTACCACTCTACCGACATGTCCATTTAAATCTCATCCAATAAAAAAATCTTTCTTCAAGAGGTATCATTTGTATTAAGTCTTCTAAGTCATTCCAAAATTTATTTTTAGACCTTGTATCTAAACCTACATGAGGAGCATAAACACTTATAATATTAAAAGTCTTAGTATCAATGGTAATCTTAAGGGCTATAATTTTATCACAAACTCTATTAATTTTTACAACATTATCTTTCAAACTCTTATCTATAATTACGCCTATACCATTTCTAGTGCGACACTTACCAGAATACCAAAGTTTAAAACCTAAATTATCAATCTCCTTAGCCTTTTCTCCAACCCACTTAGTTTCTTGAATACATAAGATATTAATTTTCTTATGAATCATAATATCAACTAATTCCATTAATTTACCATTGAGAGTGCCTATATTCCAAGATCCTATCCTAATATTAGTTTTATTAGTTTCATGAACTAACTTCTTTACCCGCATTCGCTCGTAATGTGGGAACCCTTGCTTATTTAACACTACACTCGGGCGCTGGTGTAGCGACCCTTGCACACTTTTCACCGTATTCAGGCTATACAGTGCGTCGCTTCCAGGGGACGCCATAGCACTTACACAATGATCAAAATGATTCATTTCATGATTTTTTTTGACAAGTTTTATGTTGGCTGTCAACTACCTAACGCAACCCTCCATTTTTCGCATCCGGGCTTGGGACTGGCAACGACAGTGTTACATATCAAACGACTAAACATTTATATTCAATAAAAGCTTCCTGCATACATTTCATATTTTATGGGAATTCAAAATGTCTTTCATTACAAAAATGATTATTAAAACCAATCCCAAAGTAATAATCTATGATAACCAATCTTAAAAGGATGAGTGGAAATATTAGTAGATTAAAATCTTGTGGTGAAACATGAAAATGAGCCAGGAATAAAGCTATAAGATTATATATTACTAAGTCATCTTGTAAATAATTTAAAATAAATGTAGTCTTCAAAATAACAAACTTAGGCCATTGAAAACACACTAAATGCATAATTATATTAGGAATTGAAAATTTGGGAATCATTTTTGGATCAATTTATACAAAATCCAGTCTTGTGATGAATTTCTTTTTGTAACACTCAATTTTATGTACTTATATATACATATTATGTGATGTTAAATATTTTACTGTTTTTGGGGCTTTCTGGTTAATGCTCTAAGCAATTCAAAGATATAAAAATAAACAATAGTAAGGATGGTAAAGTCAAGACCTTGCACCAAACCACCACCAACACATAACAGGGAAGCCCCATCAACACCATCTCAAGCACTACAGCACCTTAAGCGTCAAACCATCAACACAAAAGAAAATCGAGAAGCTCAATAGGGAGAGCAAATATAGAAAATGGAAAGCAACATACCACCACACCAGAAAACAACCATGAAGCCCCATCAATACCACCTCAAGCTCCAAACCACCTCAGACAATATACCACCAAACCACCTCCAAACGAAAAAAGCAACATATCACCTTAAGCACCAAAACACTAAACCACTAACAAGTAAAGCGAGAAGCTTAAGAGGGAAAACAAATAGGCATAACGAATAACAACATTCTACCATTACAGTGGACTACCGGGAAGCCAAATCAGTACGACCTTTTACAACCTCAAACAACAAGCACCAAACTACTAAGAGAAGGAAAATCGAGTGTAATAGGCAAAAGGCATGAATAAAATAGAAGGTATCAAGCCATCAACATAAAGGAAAACCAAGAAAGAAAGAATGAAAGGTGAATATTACATACAGAAAAAGGCGATAACATTGAAGACAAACAAAGGCGAGAAAGGTGAAGAACCACAAATGTACCTTAAAACCACAACGAAAGTCGAATTGAGGGAGAAGGGACGATTATCGGGGACATAGGGGGTTATTTAATGAATTGTGGAAGAGTAGGTTAGTAATTTCTCACCCAAACTGGACTCTACATTGCAATACAGAGGCAATCTCGATCGTTCGAGATTTCTTCGTTCCGAGAACATGCGGCGACAAAATGCAAGCACAAGCGCACTCCCGAACAATAACAGGTGCATTTTAAGAAAAAAAAAACGAGTTGAAACGCCCTCCCCAATGGGCCTTTATTTTGCAAAGAACCAAAAAAATTTAAAATATCCAAAATACATAGCAATGCAAGTACCATACAAATCTTTTCTATTAAATTTTATTTTCAACAAACCAAACATCCAAAGCCCGAAGCCTATTACTATGGTTGTAAATGAATCAATGCACTGGATGAACGACTCAAACTCAGCTCGATTAAGACTCGATCATGTTCATTCAAATTAGTAAATAAATAAGCTTGAATAATTTTTAAAAGCACGGAGTTTAAATGAAACTAAAAATGAACACAGTTGAACTTGTTCATTTATGTTCAGAAACAAACTCGTTTGTTGTTCAACAAGTAACTATTTAAATACTCGATATTAAACTCGATGATAACTCATATCATATATGATATATTATTTAAATAAAATTAAATTAGCTAGAATTTATTTAATTATAGATTTAATAGTAATACATTATTATATCAATAATATTTTTTGATTAACTATTAATTATATACTTATTTTATTAAAGCTTATGTTTTAGATGCAAGAATACATAAGACTTATGTGGTATGTAAGAAATGTCCTTTAAAATTAACTTTAAACCTCTGCAAACCTAAATTTTCCTGGCCTCTCACAGTTTTGTGTCTCCCGGTTTCCCCCGAAGAATGTGAAACACTGAGTTACTAGATCGAAGGTAACAAAGAGATTGCGATGTGCGAGGATCTTTGAAACTCTAGTCCTCATAATCTCCCATTTCAACTCTGCTCATAAATCACACCCAATTAAGATGTTGAGAAAGTGCAATGCAATTGTTGTAAGCTATATATGATTATAACTAAATATAAAAGACATCTAAAAATTTGTTCAAAAAAACTAGGAAACGAACAAATGCATCTCAATGTGGAAAAACCAACACCTACATCTGATTGTGAGAGTTGGTTGCAAACTTAAAAGTATTATCATGTTAAAATATGAGATATTATATCTTACATGATCATGATTTATGAGTTACCTTTCACTTTTACAGAATTTATGATTGATAAATTAGTAAATGCGATCGTATTATAAAATTTTTTATTGGATATTTTATATGAAAATTTAGATAGTTGTTTGAATTTTTAGCTCATGAAATAGTGGTTCAATCATGATAAATAAATTAAAAAAATTTAAACAAATTAAATTTAAATAATATACGAAAACCCAAGTAAAACATCAATAATCTGCTAGACTCGTCTAGAACCCACCTATGAACCTTTTGTCGCTTTTCTCAGTTTCTGCGTGTTCGAATTAGGTTAGGGTTTCCGAGACACTTGCATCGCAAAATCGTGTAATCCCTCTGCAATCTAACCAAATCAGCCACCTCAGTGTACCAATGGCGGCCGCCGTGACAGCTCCGGCCACCGCCAATTCCAGGTCCTCGAAGACGGAGAGTTACGTCGACAACAAGCGGCGTGATGACATCCGGCAGGCCAACATCCTCGCGGCAAGCGCTGTGGCTGATGCCGTGCGCACGAGCCTAGGCCCAAAGGGCATGGACAAGATGATCTCCTCTGCCAACGGAGAGGTTATCATTACCAATGACGGTGCAACCATTCTTAACAAGATGGAAGTTCTCCAGCCCGCCGCCAAAATGCTAGTCGACCTATCTCGCTCCCAGGACGCCGCGGCTGGCGACGGCACCACTACTGTAGTCGTTCTTGCCGGTTCTCTTCTCCGTCGTTCTCTCTCTCTTCTCTCTGCGGGCATACACCCCACTGTCATTTCTGACTCCCTTTACAAGCTTTCTGTTCATGCTGTTGACATCCTCCACTCCATGGCTATTCCCCTTGAGCTTTCCGATCGCGATTCCCTTGTCAAGTCTGCCGCTACCTCGTTAAATAGCAAGGTTGTTAGTCAGTACTCCTCCCTTCTTGCCCCTCTTGCCGTTGACGCTGTCCTCTCCGTTGTTGATTCTGAACATCCCGACCTCGTCGACCTTCGTGACATTAAGATCGTCAAGAAGCTAGGCGGCACTGTTGACGACACTGAGCTCATCCGCGGCCTTGTATTTGATAAGAAGGTAAGCCACACGGCCGGCGGCCCTACTCGCGTTGAGAATGCCAAGATCGCAGTCATTCAGTTTCAGATTTCCCCCCCAAAAACGGATATCGAGCAGAGCATTATTGTCTCGGATTACACCCAGATGGATCGGATCCTTCGAGAAGAGCGCAACTATATTCTAGGAATTGTAAAGAAAATTAAAGCCACGGGGTGCAATACGCTTCTTATCCAGAAGAGTATCCTTAGAGATGCCGTCACTGATCTTTCACTGCATTACCTTGCCAAGGCCAAGATTTTGGTGGTAAAGGATGTAGAGAGGGATGAAATTGAGTTCATCACAAAGACTCTCAACTGTCTCCCGATTGCTAACATTGAGCATTTTCGTGAGGAGAAGCTCGGTCATGCTGATCTAGTGGAAGAGGTTTTGATTGGTGATGGAAGTAAGATTGTGAAGATTACAGGCATCAAAGACATGGGGAGGACTACTACTGTGCTTGTGCGGGGTTCGAACCAGTTGATGATCGATGAGGCAGAAAGGAGTCTTCACGACGCACTTTGTGTGGTCAGGTATGGCGTCCTGAATCTTCTCTTGTATATTGCCTCCTTGTGATCATTTGGGCTAGTGCAAAAACCGCATATTTCTTATTTATTACCTCAGTTTTGAATATTTGATTTTTAGCAATGTTTGTTCCAATGAAAGGGGGCATGGTGGTAAATATTGTTAGTGTTCAGTTAGGGGTTGGATGGAGGATTAGTATTTAACACGGCTTTGGATTTTAGTTTTCTATCAAGATTTGTATTTATTATGGTGGATTAATCAATATTTGTAAACCAAACCTTTCATTTAAGCTTGAGTAGTAGAAAGATATTCTCACGTTATTACTAAAGTCTCAGTTATGATGCTAACCATTAGTCTTGACTCGTCTTTTCCCCAGAAAAAGCTAAAATTTATTGTTGTGTGTAGATATCTATTAATGAAGTTTCTGAAAACATTTGCTAAAGTTTATTGCTGGTGGATTAATCAATATTTGCTAAAGTATTTTTTTAGAGAAAGATATTCAACATAGGTGCGTAAGCTATTTTGATCAACGTTTCAATGAAGTTTATGAAAATACGATCGACTTTAGTGATCTTTCATTAATAATAAAATTTTTTTATTTTCAGTGTCACATTAGTAAGAAGGAAGTTGAGGAGGCTTTAATGTAAACCAAGGGGGGAAAATCAGTTGGACTTGATGATATATCTATTGAAGTGTAGAAATATCTATGAGATTTAGGAGTTTCTTGACTTACTAAACTCTTTAATATTATTTTAAAAGCTAAAACGATGCCCGAGTGGTGGAAGAGTATTTTGGTCCCCTTTTCTAAGAGTAAAGTGGATGCACAAAAGTGCGCAAATTATAGATAATTTAAGTTAATGTTTCATACTTTAAAATTATGGGAGAGGGTAATTGAACATAGGTTAAGACATGATACAAAAATTTCTCGTTATCAGTTTGGATTTATGTCGGGAAAGTCTACCATAAAAGCTATACATTTATTGAGAGATTTGATGGAGAAGTACAGAGAGAGTAAGGAGGATCTACATATGATTTTTATTGATGTAGAAAAATGCTTACAATAAAGTTCCCAGTGGTTCTTTGAAGAGTTCTAGAAAAGAAAGGTGTTGATGTGACTTATATTCGAGTCATTAAAGATATGCATACTAGAGTTGTTACTTGTGTTCGAGCAGGAGGACTGACATAATATTTTTCTATTTCAGTTGGATTACATTAGGGATTTGCTTTAGGCCCATATTTTTTGCTTTAGTTTTGGATGTTCTCACTGGACATATACAAGAGGATGTGCCTTGGTATATGCTTTTTGCTGATGATATCTCTCTTTTGGGTAAAACTAGAGAAGGAGTTCAGGAAAAACTTTATTTATGGTGGTCTTCATTGGAGTCTAAAAACCTTCGTTTGAGTAGATCTAAAATTGAATATATGGAATGTAATTTCAGTAGTAGTAGCACCAGTGACAGAGTTGTAAATATGGGCGATCAAATCATTAAAAGGTGTGAACATTTTTGATATCTCGGTTCTATTGTTCAAAGCGATGGTGATATGGATGGAGAAGTTATTAGTTGAATTTAGGTTGATGTGGAGGAATGCATCAGTCCTTTTTTTGTGATAGAAAATTACCGTTTAAACTGAAAGGATAATTTTATAAGATGGTGGTGAGAATTGCAACGCTTTATGGTGCAGAATGTTGCCCTTTAAAAGTGAAGCATAAAACAAAGGTGAGTGTTGCTGAGATGAGAATGCTTAGGTGGATAAGTGGCTTGACAGTTAGAGACAAAATGCGAAAAGAATCTATCCGTAAAAGGGTAGGTGTAGCTCCAATTGCAGACAAAATTAAAGNGAGGGCTTAGTAGTGAACTAGGCATAATCCAAGATTGTGTAATGAGGTTTAGAAAAGATCATATAACTAATTATGAACATTTTGAAAACACTACAAGCCCGACTTTAATTCGTGGTATAAAATTCTTAATGACTTTGAGTCTGTCCCTCGAGGCATTCACTCACATAAATTTTAAATAAAACATTAAGTGACTGTCTGAGTACCCCACTCTTAGGATTATTAAAGTATCAAGGTTCACTAAGCATAGGGTGTATTAATTTATTAAAACTAAATCTAAATTTGGATGATTTAATTGAACAATATAATAAGCTCAAATGAACTCCCAACATTTCAAAGGAAAGTTGTTAGGGATTTCTCACTGAACACGTTTATGACTTTTTGGATATTTTGAAGGATAATTGGACTTATTATACTTTATTCCAGAAAATCAACCATTAAAACCTTAAAGTACCCACCAAGTTATGACCTGGGGATTGGTAGATATACCTTCAATTTGTCTTCTTGTTTTTTGTTCTTGCAATTTATTTAAATTTCCTGTAAAATTATATATAAGTTGCAAGTTCTAACATTTCAGCGGGAGTAGCGAGAAGATGACAGGTACGTCTTTACAATTTTATTTACTTCCTATTATTTTCTACTACTTCAACTTACCATGCATTCTTGGTTGATAAGATGAAAACTTTTTAAAACTAAAAAATTCAAACAAATATCAAAATTAAATTATGCACTTTCAAAGGTAACCATAAACATTTGAAACACAATTAAACATAATTTTTTTTTTAATTTAAGGAGTCCCTTGGATGAGGTAACCCACGGTTGCTAATGAGATCTCCCTAGTTTAAATGAGCTTAAAAACTCATTTAAACTAAGTAAATTAAAAAAAAAAAGTGGTACCATAATGAGGGAACTATGGGATCCTAACTGGTGTTGCTCTAATTAACTTTAACCCCCATAATGATTGAACTAAACTTGTCATTTTTACTTTTGAACCTTTAGAGTTTAGGACTGCTACTTCACCGAGGAGCTTGGAGCTAACTACGAGGGTACGAGGGCAGCCTTCTACAATAACAAGTGGTTCTACAACAGCAAACTTTTACAATAACAAGTGGTTCTACAACAGCAAACTTTTCCTTAAAATTAAATAACATGCCATATGATTTTAAAGTTTTTTTCCTAGTGAAACATAATCCTCACCTCATCTTTAGGCCTTTGCACAATCATATTTTTCAATTTAAGTCTTAACTCATTTTAGGATTCTGAGGTTGTCATTCGTTGCGACATAAACCCTCATATCTTCTAGGCTATTTATATGCTTGTGCCAGGCAAATGTAAGCCATAACTGATAAAATTGGTAGGATAAAATATTCAATAATTTCATTCTCCAAATTGAAGCCAAACCATAAGATAGCTTGGATAGTCATTGAGGTTCTTCTCAGGATCTATGATAACCTCTAATTTCTCCCTTTGGATTCCATAAAAATGTTTGAAATTCGAGCCTCTCCCATTTGACATTTCTTGGTCCAATCTTTGAAAAGTTCTATCCTTTGAAGTTCTTGAAGACAATATTTCTGATCTAAATTTAAAGTTTTCTTAAGTGACCTTTGTCATTTAAGATGTAATTAACTATAGAAGTTTGCCTCTATAGGAAGCTTTAAGAACCCAGGTAATATAAACCCTATCCAATCTTCCATGTTAGATAGAGGAACTTGTCAGCTTATGTAAAAAATGGTTCACAGACTAGACGGATGCCATAAATTCTGTAGTTTATTTAATCGAGTCTCATAGATAAGTGATATGCCTATTCCTTGGGATAGATATGTCACTTGTAGTGTTGTGCTCGTTTATTTGAACTATTATTTATATGGAATCAGTTTAGTCTTGTATTTCAAATTAAAACATTATTTTTC
>JXCR01145985.1:135834-146518 GCA_002079205.1 Phalaenopsis hybrid cultivar
AAGTAACTATTTAAATACTCGATATTAAACTCGATGATAACTCATATCATATATGATATATTATTTAAATAAAACTAAATTAACTAGAATTTATTTAATTATAGATTTAATAGTAATACATTATTATATCAATAATTTTTTTTTGATTAACTATTAATTATATACTTATTTTATTAAAGCTTATGTTTTAGATGCAAGAATACATAAGACTTATGTGGTATGTAAGAAATGTCCTTTAAAATTAACTTTAAAGCTCTGCAAACCTAAATTTTCCTCTGGCCCTCAGAGTTTTGTGTCTCCCGGTTTCCCCTGAAGCATGCGAAACACTGAGTTACTAGAGCATGCAAGCATCGAAGATAACGAAGAGATTGCGGTGTGCGAGGATCTTTGAAACTCTAGTCCTCATAATCTCCCATTTCAACTCTGCTCATAAATCACACTCAGTTAAGATGTTGAGAAAGTGCAATGCAATCGTTGTAAGCTATATATGATTATAACTGAATATAAAAGACATCTAAAAATTTGTTCAAGAAAACTAGGAAACGAACAAATGCATCTCAATGTGGAAAAACCAACACCTACATCTGATTGTGAGAGTTGGTTGCAAACTGAAAAAGTATTATCATGTTAAAATATGAGATATTATATCTTACATGATCATGATTTATGAGTTACTTTTCACTTTTACAGAATTTATGATTGATAAATTAGTAAATGCGATCGTATTATAAAATTTTTTATTGGATCTGTTATATGAAAATTTAGATAGTTGTTTGAATTTTTGGCTCATGAAATAGTGGTTCAATTATAATAAATAAATTAAAAAAATTTAAACAAATTAAATTTAAATAATATACGAAAACCCAAGTAAAACATCAATAATCTGCTAGACTCGTCTAGAACCCACCTATGAACCTTTTGTCGCTTTTCTCAGTTTCTGCGTGTTCGAATTAGGTTAGGGTTTCCGGGACACTTGCATCGCAAAATCGTGTAATCCCTCTGCAATCTAACCAAATCAGCCACCTCAGTGTACCAATGGCGGCCGCCGTGACAGCTCCGGCCACCGCCAATTCCAGGTCCTCGAAGACGGAGAGTTACGTCGACAACAAGCGGCGTGATGACATCCGGCAGGCCAACATCCTCGCGGCAAGCGCTGTGGCTGATGCCGTGCGCACGAGCCTAGGCCCAAAGGGCATGGACAAGATGATCTCCTCTGCCAACGGAGAGGTTATCATTACCAATGACGGTGCAACCATTCTTAACAAGATGGAAGTTCTCCAGCCCGCCGCCAAAATGCTAGTCGACCTATCTCGCTCCCAGGACGCCGCGGCTGGCGACGGCACCACTACTGTAGTCGTTCTTGCCGGTTCTCTTCTCCGTCGTTCTCTCTCTCTTCTCTCTGCGGGCATACACCCCACTGTCATTTCTGACTCCCTTTACAAGCTTTCTGTTCATGCTGTTGACATCCTCCACTCCATGGCTATTCCCCTTGAGCTTTCCGATCGCGATTCCCTTGTCAAGTCTGCCGCTACCTCGTTAAATAGCAAGGTTGTTAGTCAGTACTCCTCCCTTCTTGCCCCTCTTGCCGTTGACGCTGTCCTCTCCGTTGTTGATTCTGAACATCCCGACCTCGTCGACCTTCGTGACATTAAGATCGTCAAGAAGCTAGGCGGCACTGTTGACGACACTGAGCTCATCCGCGGCCTTGTATTTGATAAGAAGGTAAGCCACACGGCCGGCGGCCCTACTCGCGTTGAGAATGCCAAGATCGCAGTCATTCAGTTTCAGATTTCCCCCCCAAAAACGGATATCGAGCAGAGCATTATTGTCTCGGATTACACCCAGATGGATCGGATCCTTCGAGAAGAGCGCAACTATATTCTAGGAATTGTAAAGAAAATTAAAGCCACGGGGTGCAATACGCTTCTTATCCAGAAGAGTATCCTTAGAGATGCCGTCACTGATCTTTCACTGCATTACCTTGCCAAGGCCAAGATTTTGGTGGTAAAGGATGTAGAGAGGGATGAAATTGAGTTCATCACAAAGACTCTCAACTGTCTCCCGATTGCTAACATTGAGCATTTTCGTGAGGAGAAGCTCGGTCATGCTGATCTAGTGGAAGAGGTTTTGATTGGTGATGGAAGTAAGATTGTGAAGATTACAGGCATCAAAGACATGGGGAGGACTACTACTGTGCTTGTGCGGGGTTCGAACCAGTTGATGATCGATGAGGCAGAAAGGAGTCTTCACGACGCACTTTGTGTGGTCAGGTATGGCGTCCTGAATCTTCTCTTGTATATTGCCTCCTTGTGATCATTTGGGCTAGTGCAAAAATCGCATATTTCTTATTTATTACCTCAGTTTTGAATATTTGATTTTTAGCAATGGTTGTTCCAATGAAAGGGGGCATGGTGGTAAATATTGTTAGTGTTCAGTTAGGGGTTGGATGGAGGATGGAGGATTAGTATTTAACACGGCTTTGGATTTTAGTTTTCTATCAAAATTTGTATTTATTATGGTGGATTAATCAATATTTGTAAACCAAACCTTTCATTTAAGCTTGAGTAGTAGAAAGATATTCTCACGTTGTTACTAAAGTCTCAGTTATGATGCTAACCATTAGTCTTGACTTGTCTTTTTCCCATAAAAAGCTAAAATTTATTGTTGTGTGTAGATATCTATTAATGAAGTTTCTAAAAACATTTGCTAAAGTTTATTGCTGGTGGATTAATCAATATTTGCTAAAGTATTTTTTTAGAGAAAGATATTCAACATAGGTGGGTAAGCTATTTTGATTAACGTTTCAATGAAGTTTATGAAAATACGATCGACTTTAGTGAACTTTCTTTAATAATAAATTTTTTTTTATTTTCAGTGTCACATTAGTAAGAAGGAAGTTGAGGAGGCTTTAATGTAAACCAAGGGGGGAAAATCAGTTGGACTTGATGATATCTCTATTGAAGTGTAGAAATATCTAGGAGATTTAGGAGTTTCTTGACTTACTAAACTCTTTAATATTATTTTAAAAGCTAAAACGCTGCCCGAGGAGTGGTGGAAGAGTATTTTGGTCCCCTTTTCTAAGAATAAAGGGGATGCACAAAAGTACGCAATTTATAGATAATTTAAGTTAATGTCTCATACTTTAAAATTATGGGAGAGGGTAATTGAACATAGGTTAAGACATGATACAAAAATTTCTCGTTATCAGTTTGGATTTGTGTCGGGAAAGTTTGCCATAAAAGCTATACATTTATTGAGAGATTTGATGGAGAAGTACAGAGAGAGTAAGGAGGATTTACATATGATTTTTATTGATGTAGAAAAAAGCTTACAATAAAGTTCCCAGTGGTTCTTTGAAGAGTTCTAGAAAAGAAAGGTGTTGATGTGACTTATATTCGAGTCATTAAAGATATGCATACTAGAGTTGTTACTTGTGTTCGAGCAGAAGGAGGATTGACATAATATTTTTCTATTTCAGTTGGATTACATTAGGGATTTGCTTTAGTTTTGGATGTTCTCACTGGACATATACAGGAGGATGTGCCTTGGTATATGTTTTTTGCTGATGATATCTCTCTTTTGGGTAAAACTAGAGGAGTTCAGGAAAAACTTGATTTATGGTGGTCTTCATTGGAGTCTAAAAACCTTCGTTTGAGTAGATCTAAAATTGAATATATGGAATGTAATTTCAGTAGTAGTAGCACCAGTGACAGAGTTGTAAATATGGGCGATCAAATCATTAAAAGGTGTGAATATTTTTGATATCTCGGTTCTGTTGTTCAAAGCGATGGTGATATGGGTTGATGTGGAGGAATGCATCAATCCTTTTTTTGTGATAGAAAATTACCGTTTAAACTGAAAGGATAATTTTATAAGATGGTGGTGAGAATTGCAACGCTTTATGGTGCAGAATGTTGCCCTTTAAAAGAGAAGCATAAAACAAAGGTGAGTGTTGCTGAGATGAGAATGCTTAGGTGGATGAGTGGCTTGACACTTAGAGACAAAATGCGAAAAGAATCTATCCGTAAAAGGGTAGGTGTAGCTCCAATTGCAGACAAAATTAAAGAGAATCGTGTTAGGTGGTTTGGTCATATTAAATGTCGACCACATGATGATTCAGTTAGGAGAGTAGATGTTTTAGATTCAACTTATGTTCAGAAAGGCAGAGGTAGACATAAAAAGACTTGTTCATATTATATAAATATGATCTTAATATATTAGAATTAAATGAAAATATGACACTCAATAAAACACAATGGAGAAAAAAGATTCATGTGACCGACCAAACTTAGTGGGATAAAGGTTTGTTGTTGTTATGTTGTGTAGATATCTGTTAAAATGGTCTTTATAGTTTAGAACTCCTTTTTTTTTTGGAAGGGGGGAATGTAGACAAATCAAATAATAATTGGGAGACTTTTGTATTTTTATATTATTTTAGCATGAATACATGACTATTGGTGCTCTAAACATTACTTTAGTTTCTTTATTGCGATCAGGGGGACTTTTCAATCAAATGAAACCCTTTTGCAGTTCTGTTATTTTCATAGAAATAGACAAATTTTCATGGCTTTTGTGTGGACAAATCTCTTTTTTCTGCATTTTAAATTCTTAAAGCTTATTTTTCCCTCATGGATGGCCCATAATTCTTATCAAGGCATTATTGATTTATATCAAATTAGAGGTAGGCCTTCAGAAATGACCAGATCTCCCACTATGATCTACATGTGACTATTTTGAATAACAAAAATAGCCTTTTTGTATTGCACTTGTAAGGCTGTGCATATTAATCCCTTTACATCTTGCATTGGCAAAAAGCCTCACGCATTCATGTTTTTGGATACCTTGCTGATCTTCCTTGGTATATTGTTTGGTAACGATGGAGGGTTCATTTGTTGCGACCTTTAATTATTCCGTAATATTTGACAATTGATATTAATTTTTTCTATCTTGTATGAGGGGAAGTTTTGCTAATATGTAGTGTTAATTTATTTAGTTATATGGTGTTTAGATATTTATTTATTGAGTGATTTTGTCTAGTTAAGGCAACAAAACATGTCTTAAGATATTTAATATATACTATATAATATATGGCCATTTGAGGTTGTTGTTTCCCTTTTGTTTAAATCGAGGTTTTGAAAATTGGATTGAATATTGAGATTCAAGATTTTAAATGTTCTACAGAGGTTATAATAAAAGTTGAATTAAATGATATAATAAATATTAAAATTATTTTGTACTGTTTAAAAGATAAAGAAATGATGTAATAATGATATTTATCACATTAAGATACTATTTAATATTGCGTTGAATTATTTTTAATATAATTCAAACTAAAATTTTGGGGTATGGTATTTAAATTATTTTATCTATGTTTTTTTTAAATATTTTATATTAGCCATTCGTTCAAAGTCAAAAGCCAAATATTAATCAATAGTTGAATCAAAGGTCTATTAAAAATCAGATAGCTTGATGATTCAACTAAAACAGGTATAGTTGAATCAGATGGTCCATTAAAAATCAGAATAGTTTAACAATATGGTCCAACCAACCGTTCTAGTCAGGGTTGTGTAGAAGAGGTTTAGTTGAATCAGATGGTCCATTAAAAATCAGAATAGTTTAACGATATGGTCCAACCAACCGTTCTAGTCAGGGTTGTGTAGAAGAGGTTATGGATCTAGATTGAATTAGCCTGAGGATTGGTTCACAATTGAACTAATTTGGTTGGCTCGTTTAGTAAAATTTTTAAAATCATGGTTCATATCATAGAGGGCAAGTTATTATGTTTATCTTTATATTTACATGATGTCATGTTTTTAATTTTTTTTAACTGTCATGTTTTTTTAATTTATTAAGAATAAGTTAGTCCTTATATGTATGCATTAGTCCTAGGGTTCGTTTGGTTCGGCGTCTGGAGTGCGGTGCGGGGAGCGGCTACAAATTTCGGTCCTTTGGGATGACATCTGGCAGCGGTGTTCCGCTGTTTTGGTTGAACGCCGACCGCGGATTGAACTCTACCACCACGTTCGAGGGTTGGCTTATTGCGAATTTTTTCTCTCTATCCTTCGATCCTAGCGTTCGACCCCATCTGTTCAATCCCGCTGCTTTGCCCAAATCCCTCTCTGTTCGACCCTGACTCCATCGTCGCTCCTCTGCTGTCGACGACACCGTCCCTTCTTCCATTCCTCTGCTGTTTGGCGACGCCATCCCTCCTCGCACCTACCTCCTGGACGTCTTCCCAAACCGCACGGTATTATCTCCTATCCTCTTTATTGCTCCTTTATGTTATTTGTTCTTGTTGTCTCGTTGTTGGGGCTTATGGATTCAGATGGTCATTTTTCCAGCATTACTACACAAGGGCAGGATGTTCATTTTTTTAGAAAGAGCTGCCAAATAGTTATTTTCATTCTGTAAAAAACAAATAGGCAGTCAACTTTCCCACAACAATTTCCCCACAACAACTTTATGGGGCAACTATTACAAACTAGCTTATTGGATAAGCTGTAGCTGCCTCAAATGGACCTTAATGTTATAATTCCTCATTTTTATAATTAAATGGTTCTATTCTTGCTTTAGACATTATATATTGAACATAAAAATCATGAACATTTCTCTACTATCCTTTTNTCAAACAGTTATTTTCATTCTGTAAAAAACAAATAGGTAGTCAGCTTTCCCACAGCAACTTCCCCACAACAACTTTATGGGGCAACTATTACAAACTAGCTTATTGGATAAGCTGCAGCTGCCCCAAACAGGCCTTAATGTTATAATTCCTCATTTTTATAATAAGTGGTTCTATTCTTGCTTTAGACATTATATATTGAACATAAAAATCATGAACATTTCTCTACTATCCTTTTTTTTTTTCCTTTGGCTTTCATTTGTTTTCTATGGCCTAACCAACCTACTTTATACTATCAATCGAGAATTCTCTCTCTATTTCTCATCATACTCTTTTCTTTTCACTTTTTCTAAACTATATGGCCTTCTCCAGTGCAAGAATAATTTAAAAAGCACGAAGTTAGGATTTTGTACTACATTGTGTTTGCATTATCTTGAATCAGAGCACAATAATAATTCATAGAATTGTTTCCATCTAGTGATAAATCATTAGTGTTATAAATTTTGCAGTTAGGTATCAAGTTGTTTTCTATTCGTGAGGATGTGTTAGTCCTAGAATCAAACCATTATGTTACTAAACAAATATGAAGTAGGAAGTTTAATACTAATATCGAAGTACAATTTCAAAGTTTGATTAGAATAAGCTAAAATAATCTCTTAATTATAAGTCTTTCAATTTCAATTCAACGTAAATAGGTGATTTAAGTCACTAAGATTACAATTTATTAATTCAAAAGTCTTATCTACTCTCATCACTTGGTTGATCTTCCTCAAAATCATCACTATAGTAANCCCTTCTCTAGTGCAAGAATAATTTAAAAAGCACGAAGTTAGGATTTTGTACTACATTGTGTTTGAATCAGAGCACAATTATAATTCATAGAATTGTTTCCACTAGTGATAAATCATTAGTGTTATAAATTTTGCAGTTAGGTATCAAGTTGTTTTCTATTCGTGAGGATTTGTTAGTCCTAGAATCAAACCATTATGTTAGTAAACAAATATGAAGTAGGAAGTTTAATACTAACATCGAAGTACAATTTCAAAGTTTGATTAGAATAAGCTAAAATAATCTCTTAATAATAAGTCTTTCAATTTCAATTCAATGTAAATAGGTGATTTAAGTCACTAAGATTATAATTTATTAATTCAAAAGTCTTATCTACTCTCATCACTTGGTTGATCTTCCTCAAAATCATCACTATAGTAAATTGATCTCTCTTCTCTTTCATCTTCAGCTTCTTCAACAGCTTTCCAATTTTCTTTCTCATTATCTTCCTCTTTCCCTATCAATATAAATTAATAAAAACATTAATTAGACTTTAAAATAATTATTATTGATAATCGGGCAATCTATTGTATAAATTATGTAGTAACTTTCTCTAGTATTTTATTGTGACTTGTGTTGGTTTTATTTGTTCCTCCAAGGTAGTCAATATTGATATCTTTCTCGTACAATTGTGATGTACAACTTCATTTTCATCCCTCATNCAAAAACATTAATTAGACTTTAAAATAATGATTATTGATAATTGGGCAATCTACTGTATAAATTATGTAGTAACTTTCTCTAGTATTTTATTGTGACTTGTGTTGGTTTTATTTATTCCTCCAAGGTAGTCAATATTGATATCTTTCTCGTACAATTGTGATGTACAACTTCATTTTCATCCCTCATAAATTTTTCAAAAGTTGTCTTGCTTCTAATTTGCTTTGCAAAGTAATGTATGTCGTAGGGAATCTAGTAACTACAAGTTTTATGAGTTCTTTCTTGGAAAATCTTCTCATCCAGGCCAAAATCCAAATTTCTAACATATTTTGTTTTTACTTTAGTGTAGGAAACTTTTGTTGTTGAGGCAATTTTCTAATTTGGTTGATATAATCAATGTAATTTGCAAGGATATAAATACAGTGAAATGTGTGCAAAGACTGCTATATCTTCGCCCAAGTGTAGTGTCAAATAAGCAAAGTTTTTAAATTATGGATGGATGCGGGTAAAGAAATTATTCTGTGAAACTAATATTAGAATATGATATTAGAATATAGATACTCTCACAGGTAAATTAATAAAATAAGTTGATATTATGATTTACAGGAAGATAAATATCTTCTGTATTTAAGAAATTAAGGGTCTATTTGGGGTTGCTGCAGCTTATTAATAAGTTGCGCAGCAGTTGCCCCAGAAATCTGTTACGCAAAGCTATGTGCAAAAACTGTTGCGGATAAACTTACTGGTTGTTTGTTTATTGATGTTTGAAAATAGCTGTAGCGCAGCTGTTTTTGGGCAAATGATCATTCTGCCCCTATGTAGTATGTTGTTTGCAATAGAGCTGTCATGACAATATATTTGATACTTTAAAAGCAAAAATTTATTTCAAAATAATGCAAAAAATAAGATATTCATCTCATTTAGGAGTGAATATCATCATTACTAAAATAAAGAAAAAAGTTATTAAAATAGCATATAATAATTTGATAATATTATTTTTAAAATAGAGAGAACGTATGACACGAGCCAGAACATTCTTTAGGAATACTATTCATACTGATCATTCTCGGCGGTGGAATCTGCCCAGCATGTCTGCTCATCGGAAGAAGACACACTTGTCCGTGATTCTCCGTGGGCACCTGTAGTTACATCTCCCGTAGCCATGTGTCTGACGTGGCATGAGCAAGGAACTATGTAGTTCGCAGTGTCATAACAATCCTCGGGAGGTCTTTGGAATCCTTGAACTCATATTTCCCGAATCCTTCAAAAAACAATTCATTAGTCATAACAGAAGTATAAATTGATAAAAGAAATAATTAATTACTGTTTTGTGCAGGCATGAGGTCTCAAAGGATTTAGTACACCAACCAACGAATCTACCACTAAAAAAAAAACAACAGACCTTATGAAATAAGGGTTCTTGATTGCCTTTAACCCACATAATACCAATCTTGTGTGTGTCACATATGCATATCACCAAAAAAGACTATCCAGAAGAATCTCAATAGCCGCATCTCCAAAAAAAAAGAGGAGCTTGATTGTCTTTAATAGGATTTCACATGTGACTCCAACCAATATCGACAATCATGCCATTCCGAAGAACCCATAATGTCAAATGTACATGGAACGAAAATAAATATGAACCGTATAAAATAAAAGAAAAAAAAATAGAAGAAGTAAACAATTACATTTTTGAGCAGGCGTGAGGTTTCAGTAAATTCAGTACACCAAGAAATGAATCTGTCACTACAAGATGTCGGACTTTGTAAAAAATGATTCTTGGCTGTCTTTAACCTATGTAATTACCAAGCTCGTGTATGTCACATTTACATTCATATGAAACATGTTGAATTATGTAGGGTGTCCTTGTAGTAGCTCCCCAGCCCATTTAGCTTCAATGTAAATAGATGTCATGCAAGAAGTTCGATCAACATATGAGTTGTAGTATTCGTACAACATACAAACCACTGTCATAATTTTTCTTCTGCAACTCTTTTTATTAATCCATGTTAAATAAGTGCTCTGTTCAATGAATCAAACAACATTAAAGAACATCGAAAATTGAATCACACTACATACAATAAGAAGATATAAATACATAATAACAAACAGATTGTTCCTACGAGAAAGAAAAAACATCCAAATCAGAAAACTGAAAAAACTACAGGAAAATAAATACAAATAGTTCAACGGTACAACACAAAATCAAACTCCTTGCTGCAAAATAAATAAATAAATAAATAATTGACCCTACGATAAGGGGTCATCTTCATGAAGATCTGCTATGGGTCGGGGCCTTCAGTATCTTCAATGAGTTCAAATATAACTACATGTCTTCAAAAACTTCAGTAGTTTCTTCCAGAAATCAGATAACTTCGTCTATGGAGGTCTCATGTGAAGTCCCAGGATCACTCGTGCGTGAAGCCACCAGTTTTGATATTTGGCTTCTAATGAAAGAGCTCCTTTTTTTCTTCACCTTAGAATGCTTGAACTTGCATGTAGACTCCAGTTCATTTTGGTTTGGGCTTGGCCCTTTGCCGGAGCCAGTTACATGCTTGACATCCAAGTCCCTTG
>JXCR01145986.1:4725-17784 GCA_002079205.1 Phalaenopsis hybrid cultivar
ATCAACATCATCATCAATCGTACCTCTCTATTATCAGTGACCGGTCATGCAGTTAATATCTTGTATATATATCATGTAAAATTTCATTTTGGTATGATTTATTAACTTAACTACATAGAGATAAAGATAGTGAGAGAGAGAGAGAGGTGTTGTATTTGGGTCTTGAAAAAACTGTCTTGTCATGTAGGTGAGAAAGGATGGAGAGAATCATAGAGCTTGAAATATTTGATTCGTTTGTTTGTTTGTTTTCACTTTACTTTTTTGAGTGTTGATGTAGCCTTCCCTAATCATGGGCCATGTTGAGAGTACAAGCTTGATATGCTATTATTTTTAATGGAAGTGTCATCAAAGATTCTCTCAATCAATGCTTGTCTTTCTTAGACAAAAGAAGTTTATTCCACTTGCTTGATTGATATGTTGTCACTGAACACTAAACAAAAAATTCTAAGGAAGCCCAATTTTCTCAACTTAGGTCCAATATGAATCATAACTATTAGTTATGAAATTGATATATCATATAGTACTATTTTCAAGCAACATAATTGTATGGGAGAATAAATTTTGAGAAATATCATAGGGTGCCATATTATTTAAATTCAAGAATATAACAATACATGGCCATTGCTTGTAGACCATTTCACCATTTGTAACTATTTTCAAATTTTTGATTTATCAATTTTATGTGCATTTTGTTTTTTTATAGGAGCAACTGTTGGTTTGGCTTATTTGATTTGCATGTTAAGTAAAAAATGAATTTTATGATAATAAAATAATCAATCTCTTTAATTAAGGTCGTGAACTTACTTAGTGAACAACATCTGGATAAATTGCACTATTTTTATTTACCAGATTGTGTATACCTTAGACTGATAGTAACCTTAAAATTGACAACACATAAGGGAATTCTAGTCCATGGGTGATAATGATATAAGGTTTTTAATACACTCGTTATTATTGTAGTTTCTTCTGAAAGAAATTAAAAATAAGGAGGGGAAATGTGAATAGAAGGGAGAACAAAATAACATCAGTTGTTGTTTGTTTATGAATCTATGAGTCTATGTATTAGAGTTTGTGTGTCTAGGTTTGTGAGTCAAGTTGAATGAGTCATTGGAGATGAAAAAACTTATTTCAATATTATGAACTTGTTAGCATCCAACAATTCCTTCATGAAGTTTAAATTGTGTTCCTGTTTAATCTTCAGTTTGTACCTATTCTACTATTTAAAATTACTTTATAGTGTTATGTCAAGCATGTTTAGGCTATATGTACTTTCTATTGCAACATTCAACCGTGTGTTATTTGTTGATATTTTTGTAGGATGTGTAATAAATTGTAAAAGTGATCTTTCCCTGCTACATATTTTTGTACTTCTTTGTTACACATGTTTGAGCTTAAGTTTAGAGGGAAAAGAAAAATGTTTCAAATTTAAACCTTACATGTTTTCAAAAGTACTACAAATAAATTTGTATTTTATTTCTAATGATTATTGTTATGTGGAGTTGCCTTAAGGATGTTAAAATTTTAAGTATAAAAATAGAGTAGGAAAACTTAGTTGATATTTTTAGCGAAAAGGGTGAACATAGAGTTAAGGTTATTTATTGGAGAGCTTGGGAAAATGAATAACTATCTTTAGTAGGAAAAATTGTATTTTTTTTGAAAAATTAAGGATTCTTAGAATTTCTATTTTCATACATTTAAGGCTCTTTTAGAAAGTATTTAAAAAAAATATACATCTTTTCAAGTGAAGGAAAGTAATAAGTTTTAACTTTAGAGGGGGGTAGTGGAATTCAAAATTATTTAAGGACTTCTCCAAATATAATCGTCACATATAAAAAAAATGAAAAAAATAATAATGGATCAAAAAGATACTAAAAAAAATGTATCAAAAAAAAAGAGAAAAAAAAAGTGAGGAGAAGCTTAAGGAGAGATCCTAATCAAAAGCTGGTTTTACATGAGTTTTTGTAGATTAAAGATCTTAGAACAATCCTAAGCTTAATTTTTATACTTATATTAGTAAAAAATATTTTTAAGAGAGTTCTTAAGTTTAGAAAGTAAAGTTCATAGGATCTGAAGTTTGAAAAATCTGCATATATTTCTGAACTAAATAGGAAAACAAATTTCCAAGTTTAATGATAAATATTTTAGACCCTAGGCTAGTCTGATTCACTAGAAGTTCTTCTAATTTGAACTATCACATTTTTAGAACAAAATTTTAGCAATTCTAAAGGATGAGCCATTAACTCTAATCTACATAAATTATTTTAAAAATGTAGTATTACTTGAGGACAAGTAATGTTTAAGTTTGGGTGATTTTGATACGCCTAAAAGTGTATTATTTTTCATACTATATTTTATGATGATATTGCACTTTAAAGGTATTATTTTTTTGTATTTTTGGTTGCAGATAAATCAATTGAAGAATTTGGAGTGGTTGGAGCAAAAGGAATAAAAATGAACCAAAACAGAGCAAACTGGAGCAAATCAGGTCAAATTGGGGCCACCGGAGCCATGGGGACCAAAGTCGGACACTTGAGTGCCTGTGCCAGGTGCGTAAGCGGCCAAAATGGTGCTTAAGAGCCACCCATACATAGAGGATGGCGCTAAAGCACCCAAAAATGGCGCTTAGGCGCCGGAGATGGTTTTCAACATATCTTCTAGAATATACGTCGAATTTGGACAATTTTTGAAGTGGTGCTTAGTGCCTCTCTTGAGGAATTCATTAAAAATGACAAAATGAACTTTATAGAAGGATTTGAGGCTATTATATATAGCTATGAAGAGTCACTTGAGGCACCATTTGGAAGATTCATTGAATTTGGATATTTTTTAAGAGATACTTAAGCATCTCTTGGGAAATTATAAAAAAGACTTGGAAATATTTTTAAAAAGACTCTTGGACTCTTGAAGTAATTAGAAGAGGTGAAAAATGCTTAATCTTGAGCCCAAAGTGGGGCGTCAAGGTGAGAGAGAAAGAGAGAGTGTGAGAATTTCTTCTTTTCTTCTCTTTGTTCTTGGAGATGATTGTAAGGAGATTGCTTTTGTTATACAAGGAGAGTTTGATTTCTAACAAAGATAAGTATTTTTATTGTATTTTGATTTAAATTTTGTACTTCAATTTCTTTTGTTGAAAATAATTTTCAAAACTATTATTATATTTATAATTAAAATATTTACATCAGGACTTTGCTTTAAGAAAGAAGAAGTGGAATTCAAAACCGTTAAAGATCTATCTATATATAGTAATCCTTGCCTAAAAAAGAAAAGAAAAAAAGAGGTAAAAAGAAAAAGAAAAAAAAAGTAAGGGAGGAGAAGCTTGAGGATTATTGTCTAATAAAAAATTGGTTCCACATTTGATCTTTTTAAAGTATAAGACTTGAGAAATTCTTAAGCNATAGGATGCAATATTTATAATTGTAAGATGGTGTTTCATAGATTAATTTCATTGAAAGATATATGATTGTTTTGTTGATTTGCAGGTTTATCCAGGGGTTAAGCGATTTACATCCAAAGGGGCTGAGTTTGTAGATGGAAAATCAGAGGATTTTGATGCTGTGATCTTAGCCACAGGGTACAGAAGTAATGTGCCCTCTTGGTTAAAGGTATGAAATTCTAAATAATATGATATAGTTAATGCATACACACACATAAACATACATGCATGTGCATACATTAGTTAATTGGAGTCTAGCATAGCTTAAAATTTTTCTTCATTAATTAATTAATGAGGTTTGAAATGAAATTAATTGTTTGTGATGGCAGGAGAGCGAGTTTTTCTCAAAGGTTGATGGCTTACCTAAGAGGCCATTCCCCAATGGATGGAAGGGTGAGAGAGGTCTTTATGCAGTAGGCTTCACCAAGCGGGGACTACTCGGTGCATCCCTTGATGCCACAAAGATAGCTCAAGACATTGCTTTATGTTGGAACTTGGAACATAACCAAGAAATCTAAGCTTCTTGATGAATAATTTCATCAAAACTTATAACAAGGTTGACCTTAATTGGCTACATGAAGCTTAGTTTTAATCAACCCAATAACTTCACGTCGAAAAGTTGATCTCACCAACAAATTAATGGAAGATGACACCCTAAATCAGGAGTGAGGCAATGACTTAGTTATCATCAACATCATCATCAATCGTACCTCTCTATTATCAGTGACTGGTCATGCAGTTAATATCTTGTATATATATCATGTAAAATTTCATTTTGGTATGATTTATTAACTTAACTACATAGAGATAGAGATAGAGAGAGAGAGAGAGAGAGGTGTTGTATTTGGGCCTTGAAAAAACTGTCTTGTCATGTAGGTGAGAAAGGATGGAGAGAATCATAGAGCTTGAAATATTTGATTCGTTTGTTTGTTTGTTTTCACTTTACTTTTTTGAGTGTTGATGTAGCCTTCCCTAATCATGGGCCATGTTGAGAGTACAAGCTTGATATGCTATTATTTTTAATGGAAGTGTCATCAAAGATTCTCTCAATCAATGCTTGTCTTTCTTAGACAAAAGAAGTTTATTCCACTTGCTTGATTGATATGTTGTCACTAAACACTAAACAAAAAATTCTAAGGAAGCCCAATTTTCTCAACTTAGGTCCAATATGAATCATAACTATTAGTTATGAAATTGATGTATCATATAGTACTATTTTCAAGCAACATAATTGTATGGGAAAATAAATTTTGACAAATATCATTGGGTGCCATATTATTTAAATTCAAGAATACAACAATACATGGTCATTGTTTGTAGACCATTTCACCATTTGTAACTATTTTCAAATTTTTGATTTATCAATTTTATGTGCATTTTGTTTTTTTATAGAAGCATCTGTTGGTTTGGCTTATTTGATTTGCATGTTAAGTAAAAAATGAATTTTATGATAATAAAATAATCAATCTCTTTAATTAAGGTCGTGAACTTACTTAGTGAACAACATCTGGATAAACTGCACTATTTGTATTTACCAGATTGTGTATACCTTAGACTGATAGTAACCTTAAAATTGACAACACATAAGGGAATTCTAGTCCATGGGTGATAATGATATAAGGTTTTTAATACACTCATTATTATTGTAGTTTCTTCTGATAGAAATTAAAAATAAGGTGGGGAAATGTGAATAGAAGGGAGAAAAAATTAACCTCAGTTATTGTTTGTTTATGAATCTGTGAGTCTATGTATTAGAGTTTGTGTGTCTAGGTTTGTGAGTCAAGTTGAATGAGTCATTAGAGATGAAAAAACTTATTTCAATATTTTGAACTTGTTAGCATCCAACAATTACTTCATGAAGTTTAAATTGTATTCCTATTTAATTTTTAGTTTGTACCTATTCTACTATTTAAAATTACTTTATAGTTTTATGTCAAGCATGTTTAGGCTATATGTACTTTCTATTGCAACATTCTACCATGTGTTATTTGTTGATATTTTTGTAGGATGTGTAATAAATTGTAAAAGTGATCTTTCCCTGCCACATATTTTTGTACTTCTTTGTTACACATGTTTGAGCTTAAGTTTAGAGGGAAAAGAAAAATGTTTCAAATTTAAACCTTACATGTTTTCAAAAGTACTACAAATAAATTTGTATTTTATTTCTAATGATTATTGTTATGTGGAGTCGCCTTAAGGATGTTAAAATTTTAAGTATAAAAATAGAGTAGGAAAACTTTGTTGATATTTTTAGCGAAAAGGGTGAACATAGAGTTAAGGTTATTTATTGGAGAGCTTGGGAAAATGAATAACTATCTTTAGTAGGAAAAATTGTATTTTTTTTGAAAAATTAAGGATTCTTAGAATTTCTATTTTCATACATTTAAGGCTCTTTTAGAAAGTATTTAAAAAAAATATACATCTTTTCAAGTGAAGGAAAGTAATAAGTTTTAACTTTAGAGGGGGGTAGTGGAATTCAAAATTATTTAAGGACTTCTCCAAATATAATCGTCACATATAAAAAAAATGAAAAAAATAATAATGGATCAAAAAGATACTAAAAAAAATGTATCAAAAAAAAAGAGAAAAAAAAAGTGAGGAGAAGCTTAAGGAGAGATCCTAATCAAAAGCTGGTTTTACATGAGTTTTTGTAGATTAAAGATCTTAGAACAATCCTAAGCTTAATTTTTATACTTATATTAGTAAAAAATATTTTTAAGAGAGTTCTTAAGTTTAGAAAGTAAAGTTCATAGGATCTGAAGTTTGAAAAATCTGCATATATTTCTGAACTAAATAGGAAAACAAATTTCCAAGTTTAATGATAAATATTTTAGACCCTAGGCTAGTCTGATTCACTAGAAGTTCTTCTAATTTGAACTATCACATTTTTAGAACAAAATTTTAGCAATTCTAAAGGATGAGCCATTAACTCTAATCTACATAAATTATTTTAAAAATGTAGTATTACTTGAGGACAAGTAATGTTTAAGTTTGGGTGATTTTGATACGCCTAAAAGTGTATTATTTTTCATACTATATTTTATGATGATATTGCACTTTAAAGGTATTATTTTTTTGTATTTTTGGTTGCAGATAAATCAATTGAAGAATTTGGAGTGGTTGGAGCAAAAGGAATAAAAATGAACCAAAACAGAGCAAACTGGAGCAAATCAGGTCAAATTGGGGCCACCGGAGCCATGGGGACCAAAGTCGGACACTTGAGTGCCTGTGCCAGGTGCGTAAGCGGCCAAAATGGTGCTTAAGAGCCACCCATACATAGAGGATGGCGCTAAAGCACCCAAAAATGGCGCTTAGGCGCCGGAGATGGTTTTCAACATATCTTCTAGAATATACGTCGAATTTGGACAATTTTTGAAGTGGTGCTTAGTGCCTCTCTTGAGGAATTCATTAAAAATGACAAAATGAACTTTATAGAAGGATTTGAGGCTATTATATATAGCTATGAAGAGTCACTTGAGGCACCATTTGGAAGATTCATTGAATTTGGATATTTTTTAAGAGATACTTAAGCATCTCTTGGGAAATTATAAAAAAGACTTGGAAATATTTTTAAAAAGACTCTTGGACTCTTGAAGTAATTAGAAGAGGTGAAAAATGCTTAATCTTGAGCCCAAAGTGGGGCGTCAAGGTGAGAGAGAAAGAGAGAGTGTGAGAATTTCTTCTTTTCTTCTCTTTGTTCTTGGAGATGATTGTAAGGAGATTGCTTTTGTTATACAAGGAGAGTTTGATTTCTAACAAAGATAAGTATTTTTATTGTATTTTGATTTAAATTTTGTACTTCAATTTCTTTTGTTGAAAATAATTTTCAAAACTATTATTATATTTATAATTAAAATATTTACATCAGGACTTTGCTTTAAGAAAGAAGAAGTGGAATTCAAAACCGTTAAAGATCTATCTATATATAGTAATCCTTGCCTAAAAAAGAAAAGAAAAAAAGAGGTAAAAAGAAAAAGAAAAAAAAAGTAAGGGAGGAGAAGCTTGAGGATTATTGTCTAATAAAAAATTGGTTCCACATTTGATCTTTTTAAAGTATAAGACTTGAGAAATTCTTAAGCTTAAGGATATAATATAGTAAGTAAAATTATTTTTAATAAATTTTTTTAAGTGGAGATAATAAAAGGACTAAATTCTAAATTTGGAGAATCTACAATATTTCTGAATTAGATAGAAACTCGTATTTTCATCTTTCTTAACATTAAAAATTTCTAAACTTTAAGTTGGTCTCATTTACTGAATATTTTTTTTCTAAATTAAACTATTATATTTCTAAATCTAAATTTTATAAAGATTGAAGTGTCACTTGAGGATAAGTAACATTTTAAATTTGGGGGATTTTGATACACTTAAAATATATAGTATTTTTAGACGCATTTTTATACCTATTTTTGAGATATTGCGAATGAAAGATATTTGTGTGTTTTTCTATCAGGGACAAGTAAAACAGTTGAAAAAATCTAAAAGGAGTGAAAAAGGATCAAATTTGGAGCAAAAATGTGAAATTTGTGCAAAAGTGTTTTGGCGCTTAAGCGACGGTGAAACAGAGAATGCTACGCCTAAGCGCCAAAGGCAGTTATTTGGCGATTTTTTTATTTGGTCAAATTTTGAAGAGACATTTGAGGCACCTATTAGATAAAGAGGGTGGTTATGACCACTAGGAACAAAAATTTTTTTAAAAGACTTGTGAAAGGAGGTATCACATGGAGAATACATCGAATTTGGGCACATTTTGAAGAATTTCCAAGGCACCTCTTGAGAAATTTATAAAAGAAGGAAGTTGAGACATTTGAAGGGGGTGCTTCAAAGTTCTTAAAAGAGTTTGAAGAGGAGTCCTGAGGAGTTTTGAGAGATAGTTTTGGAAAGATTTTCAGGCACCACACAAATTTACTTTATCTTTTTTGTTTTTAGTTTATTTTGAGAGTATTGTAAAAGAGAAGAAATTTAAAGGAACTTCAAAAGTTTAGTGGAGGATTTGAGATAAGGTTTTATCTTTTGTTTTGAATTACGTTTGGTTTTAATCAAGACTTCTTGTTGGTTTGACAATGATTTCTACTTTTAAACTAAAGTGTGTTTCTTATTTTCTTCATGGATCTCAGTAGTTCTCTTTATTTTTCTGTTTAAAATGATAAGTAATTAAAGTGTTGGATGAAATTTGTAGAGAGTATTAATCTTTAATGTTGGAAGAAGTTGTGATGATTTAATTCAATGTACTTTATTTACTTCTTGATCTGGCTCATCTAGATGTTAAAATTTATTGTGAGAAGATGTAAGAAATTGGATGGTATTGTCTCAGTCAATAATTGGAAAGAATCACATGAGATTGTATGAATCAGAATGTAATTCATACGATTTAGTGCAAATAAATAGGGAAATAATCTTTGAAGGGTGTAGAATTAGAGGAATTTAAAGTGACATGTTAAAGCCCCCAACTTGGTTTATTATTTTAGGTTATGATACTAGATGTTAGCCCCCAAGTGGAGGGAATCGAGGGAACTCTAGAGTGAGAGCTGGTATATTTCCTGCCTAGTCAGTCTTTAGAATTATTAAAACTTAAAATTAGTTAATGTTCTTTATAACATCACTAGTAAGGGTAAGAAATATAATTGCTCATATTTGGCACAACACAATTTGCATACTTCTACAATAAAATTCCTATACTTATTACTGATTCATGATAAAGAGAAAAGTATTTTCATATCAAGTGATTTTCTTTTACATAAACTCAAGTTATCTTTAAAAGTTTTACTGTTTTGTCAAAATATCAAAAATACCAAAAAGATTTGAATTTTAATACTGTGAAAATATATATAGTTTAACGAATTATCTTTTTAGAATAGAAAATTTGTTGTTCAATAATGCATATTGGATAACTTTTCTGTGAGTTCGATATTCATGTCTTAATCAAAATGTCTTGATATGTATACTTGCGTAGTATCCCAATATATAAATTAAGAAGTTAAATTCTTATTTTCTTCAGAATCAAATTTTTGGTTATGTTGCAAAGTAAGGAAATACAAGTGAAAATTATAATTAAATTCATTGATATACTGTTACATATAAACAGTCGGGATCAATCACCATCTCCTTCTCAGTCACCACCTCCCTCTCAACCACCAATGCCCTGCTCTGATGAGTCGGACCCCAATACACGAGCTCTTCTGGGAGAGGATACCTTTAGATAGGTTTGCATTGAGCCAAAGGGATCCTCGTAAGTTAATTTTTTACATTATAATAAATTGAATGATCTTTTCGATATTTTGTGTAACTAATATTTCTGTTTCGGGTTTTATGTCATCAGGTCGCTTATGACACACATCACAAAATTCATTAGGAGTGGGTATGATACTTTTATCTCTCCTGAAAGTAGATCTCATTAGTGACTCGAGACATGTGATACAAGGAGTTTGAGGTAGGATTTTTTTGAATTAGAATTATAATTTCAAGTTACTTTGTCATACTAACAAAGATTGTATTATTTTTAATTTCTAGAGGTTTTTAATTGGCTATCAGAGCATCACCAGCTAATCCACCTTATTTTTTTAGGTTTGAGATAGACATTAGTTGAATGATATGTTTATCGCAGCACGTAGGAAGGGAGTGGCGCATCATCTGAGATGGGGAGGAGGTTTGGGGGATCAATTGGCAAGAGCCTATGCCTCTCCTAATAATCAGAGGAAGAGACAAACCAACCACCAGAACATGAGGATCGAGGGAGCCAGGGGCACCACACTCCACATTCGAGGCTAAATGCCCCACACGGAGCACTATCGATGGATGGTAAGATTTGCTAAATACTTGACAAGTTAATGATGCAAGTTTACGACAATTATTATTTTTTCCTTATCCATGAACTTAGAAGTTTGGCCGACCGCTCACCAATGCAAATTTGCACAACATAATGCATCAACGCCCAGGGATGCAATAGTGAGTCTGATCTCGATTTATCAATGTAAGTAAAACAAGTGTTTTTTTAATGCTTGGTATTAATTATGTAGGAGAGGAGTACGAGCACATCCGAACATGTAGAGGCAGAGGGAGAGCAAGATCCTAATCAGTAGTGGTATCTAATCTATCACTACACAGTCTGATTTTGTAATTTGGAGGCAGGGGTGGGGAAGAAGAAGGGAGAGTGTAATACCTAGGGTGAAAAGAATTGCATTTGAGGCGGAGCACTCTTGTATTTTTCAGGGTGGTTCAAGTTCATTTTTATCAGAGCATGAGTAGCTTGCCCGGAGCATCACTGTTATGAGTGATAAGTTTCATCAATTGTGTGAGAGCAATCAGAGAGTTGAGGACACTTTAGCAAGAGTAACAGAGCATATTGTGAATTGTCCTGGCAAGCAGCCCTTAAGTTCTTTGGCCGAGTATGAGGATGAGGAAGAGGAGGGAGAGTATGCCATTGAGCCTAATGATGATGCCATCTAGTGGTCTATGTACTTTTTTTCTTATTGTGTAAGGGATATATTATTATTAATTTTTATCTAGATTCTTTGTAAGGATCTGAACTTTTACGCACTTAGCTTAAGGTTTGTTAAATTATATTTGTTTTAATCATTGGTACTTGTTTGTGCATAGATTATATGTTGTGTTGGTAGATAAGTAAATATTTACAAGATTAGTGTTCGCTATGTGCAGGTTATAGAAATTCGATCTTTCTTTTACAGTTTTTTTTAATTGGCTATAGGTTTGTGTCGGATTTACATCAAACATTTCCAACTGTAATACCTTCGATAATTTCAGACGTATTTTGATACATTCAGACGCTAAATAACCTCTTTGACAGATATGATCGGCGCAAAATACAACATAAATTTGCTTCCATCAATGTGAATGCAACATTCATAGTTGACATTTGCGTTGGTGTGGGGCGCGTCAAACCTGATTAACATAGACATTGTTTGATGTTAAAGCCAACACAAACAATGAGCGCCAAACACTTTCAATGCTAATTGCATTCCAACCCCAGTTTTTTGCGTGGACCAAAGTTCCAACCCAAATTCAATGCTAAAACTGTTTTTCATCAGATTATCGCCATATTAGCTTTTGATTTGTCTAGCTCTAATATGCAAAAATTCTGCAGTGTTACATATTGCATGCTTCTATGGGGTCTTTTTTATTTTTTTTAGTTTGTATGGTCAATTGGTTGTGCTCAAGATGCATACACATTCATCTATGCTTCACTGAACTTTCATATTTACACAACGTAGGACAATGATGATCGGGGCCAAACAAATATCTTCTAGCTTTAAATTTGATTCTGTTACACTATTGATTGAGATACTACTATTACAAAAAATAAAAATAAAATCTATAATTCCTATTTTCACCCATCTATTTTCATTCTAATTGTTAATTTTACTTCATTATGAGTATTACTTTTTCTTTATCATTGGATTTATATTTTATGTGCCTCATTTTTAGAAAAACTTATGTTATGGGAGCTATTATAATTCAATTAATTTTAATGTAATTTTTTTGACTTGATCCTTCACCATTATAAAATTAAGCTGAAAAATCTCATCATTCTAAAATAAATAAATAAATAATAAAATAAAATAAAAATGCAATAAAGGGAGAAGGAAGCCAAGCAAAAGGCAATCATTCAACCATGAAAAATTGATAAAGCTTTCATTCAATGCTCAATGATTAATTTCCACTTATAGGCCGACCAACACCACATGCCTTTCTTCTCTTAATGACTGTCATTAAGTTCAAAATTAATAAATAATAATAATCATAATTAATATAACTAAACTTAAAATGAAGTGATTAAGTAAATTAAACTATGCCCATTACTACAAATGAAATTAAACTATTAGAGGAGACTCAAACATAAATATTCCACATCTCTTCATATCACTATTCCTTCTTTTTATGGGGTGGAGAATGATGTGAAAACCAACAAATGCAAGTGCTGCCACCTTCTCTTCAAATTCTTATTCTTGGCAACTATAAGGTTTTAAATATAACTTTCTTGCCCAAATATAGCCATACTTAGGATTCAATAGAGACATACTATTTAAGAAAATAAAAATATAAGTATCTTCATTTTTATTCAATGAGAATATGTTTATGTTTTGTCACATCATAAACTTTAGATTATATATATATATATATATATATATATATATATATATATATATATATATATATATATATATANTAGTAGCTTGCCCGGAGCATCACTGTTATGAGTGATAAGTTTCATCAGTTGTGTGAGAGCAACCAGAGAGTTGAGGACACTTTAGCAAGAGTAACAGAGCATATTCTGAATTGTCCTGGCAAGCAGCCCTTAAGTTCTTTGGCCGAGTATGAGGATGAGGAAGAGGAGGGAGAGTATGCCATTGAGCCTAAAGATGATGCCATCTAGTGGTCTATGTACTTTTTTTCTTATTGTGTAAGGGATATATTATTATTAATTTTTATCTAGATTCTTTGTAAGGATCTGAACTTTTACGCACTTAGCTTAAGGTTTGTTAAATTATATTTGTTTTAATCATTGGTACTTGTTTGTGCATAGATTATATGTTGTGTTGGTAGATAAGTAAATATTTACAAGATTAGTGTTCGCTATGTGCAGGTTATAGAAATTCGATCTTTCTTTTACA
>JXCR01145986.1:37686-53464 GCA_002079205.1 Phalaenopsis hybrid cultivar
TGAGAATTATCCGTTGTGAAAAGCTCAAGTGCTCACAGTATATTCGGTAAATGGGGTTTTTGGATATTTAGAGGGAAGCAATTCATGCCCTCCCAAATTTAGCAATCCCACAAATGATACTCCAATCCTCAATCATCTTTACACAATGCGAATTATTGTCGATCAAAACCTAATGGGAGCATTATACATGATTATTTCACCACTATTCATCTATACATCCTTCATCTCTCTGCCACAATTGAAGTTTGGACTACTATTGCAAAGACAATATGAATAAGCACTTATGATTTACCTCAAAAATGTATTGCATTGCCTATCCATGACCAATCAATCAATGACATAATACTTAGCAACAATTAAGGTGTTGGTTGATAACATATTGGTGGTTGGGTGACAAATGAATCAGTAAGATATTATCTTATATACATTGAATGTACTCCCTGCAACTTATCAAACCTTCAAAATATCCCAACTACAACCAATGAATCTAGATGAACTCTATTAAATATTGTGCTACAAAGAGATAAATCAAGCAAAATGACATTCTAAAGGTTTTATCAGCCAATTCCCAAATGGACTTGATTGCATCCAGGGGTCAAAATTCCATGAATTCAAGAGGTTGTGATAAAAATAACTTCACATCGAGGATGAAAGGATAGCGTTCACAATCCAGAAATCCAGTTATTTGTCAAATCTGCAACAGGTTTGAACATGCATCTAACACTTGTTAGCACAGATAAATTTTGGAAAACACTTCTTCTAACCGAGCCTTACAGACTGAGACTTCAAATTGGGTATTGGATTCAGGAGCAACTGCACATCTAACAGTTAATTTTAACCTACTTCAGATATACAATCCAACCAATTGATCAGAACTAGTTATGGTTGGAAAATGACAAACTTTTACAGTTCAACACACCAGCTACGTTATACTTCACACACCCAATCATAAGCTTCCTTTACTAAATATATGGCATGAATCCTCATTATCTCATAATCTCCTATTATTATATAAACTCATAACCAATAATAAATTTGATATCTTATTTGACTCCTATNCCTACTTCAGATATACAATCCAACCAAATGATCAGAACTAATTATGGTTGGAAAATGGCAAACTTTTACAATTCAACACACCAGCTACGTTATACTTCACACACCTAATCATAAGCTTCCTTTACTAAATATATGGCATGAANACTACTTCAGATATACAATCCAACCAAATGATCAGAACTAGTTATGGTTGGAAAATGGCAAACTCTTACCATTCAACACACCAGCTACGTTATACTTCACACACCTAATCATAAGCTTCCTTTACTAAATATATGGCATGAATCTTCGTTATCTCATAATCTCCTATTATTATATAAACTCATAACCAATAATAAATTTGATATCTTATTTGACTCCTATAAATTTCATATCTTTGATCTATAGACACATTATGTACTGATTCGGGGTAACATTTCACATGTATGGTAGATTATTTCAACTAGATTAGACTTCTTGAGTTTTTTTTTTTTTCTTTATTAGTGTATTCCACATAAAAAATAAAAATATACTTGTGTTTTTAAAATTATATATATATATATATATANATATATATATATATATATATAATAATTTTGAATACGAGATTGCCCATGAATCACACACAAGAAATACTGCTTACATAATGAGAGAATGAAAAGTAAAAATTTATATCCTATTGGTTAGATGCTTCCTCTGTTTATAGAGGACTTAGCACAATCATTTTACTACCTCTTTGCCCCCACCTAAAGAGGATCCATAGTAGGGTATTTCTGATATTTCTCATGTTATGGCCTGCCACTTGATCATTTCTTGGTTTGTTTAGCCGGGCTCGATCGATTGGGTTTGGTCAATCAAGAAGGCCTGATTGACAAGATGACTGATCATTCCTCATAAGCTGACTCTTCCGACATATCGACTCATCTGCACTGGTTTGGCCTTTCTATTTATTTATGATCGAGCGTTCAAGCCGAGGACAAATTGAAATCGAATCAAAATAAATTTAATCTTTTTATTTGCCTTGTAGCTTAGCTCGAATGGTTCGATATGATTTTTGAGCGATTCACGATCTTTGCGCCAATTTCACAACTCTACTTGAGCGGTACCTTTTTTTTTATGTGACTGGTGTCCTCGATTGATATCTGGTTGTTTTCCAACATCAAAAACTTTTGTAGCAACTTTGGGCACTATAGGCCTAGTGTGCATCAGAAGGTACTTCCTTCAGCTCTTAAGCCGGAGTGGCATGGAAGAAGGGAGGTTCCAGGTCTCACACTTCCAACATCTTCTTCTTAAAATGAGTGATGAATGAAAGCAGACTCTCGCTCGGCCCCTAGCGAATCTGTAGGAGGGTGGTTTGCGAGCTATTTTGAGGTTTCTAGGTACTGGCAAATTACGCCAAAAATATTCGTATAAAATCAAGGAATGATGTGATTACTCTCGATGATAATCCGTTAAACCACATGAGCACCGACTCTCTCAGTGTGGTAAGGAAAAAATGACATTTTACTGCATCAATGACCCTAAAAAAACACTTGGTTGAGTCAAACGAGGCTATATAGTCGGGCGGATCAGTCCGCTCTTTGTAGGATTCTAGTCTTGGGATCTTGAACTGATCTAGGTGTTTGCCCTCAGAAATTTGCAGTGAGAACATGTTCTCAGGCTGACGGGATGCCTCAATACGCTCAAACCTTGATTGGTGTCGACCCAACAATATCAGTATTGGGAGCCGCCTTCCATTTCCAAGACTGGGTGGAGAGGGGACTCTTTTGTCATTGGGCATCAGCCCTTCATCCCATGGTTACTGATATTTTTCTATGGTCAATGCGCCTTAGTTAACCTTCAACATCTGATCTCCAACAGTTGGATGTGTTGGGTCATAAATTCTTTGGTGCACACTAAATTGTCGGTATCTCTATAGTATGGTTCTTCTCTTTTTGTTGCTCCTCTTCTAGTTGATGTGTGATTCATGCTTACGACACCTTTTAGGTTGTGTAATATGAGATTGTTCTTGAATCAAAACAAAAAAATAAAGCATAAATGAGGAGAGAGAATACAAAGAGAGAATGAATAGTAAAAAGTGATCCCGACTTGATCAAATACTTCATCTCTTTATAGATGCCTTACCACAATCATGTTATTACATTCTTGTCCCCACCTTGAGAGGTTTTGATATTTCACAAGTGATGACCTGCAGCCCAGTCATTTTTTTTTGTTTGCTCACGTAAGCTTGGTTGGTTGAGACAGCCTTATTAACTACCATGCATCTCTACTCCAAGCAATCAAATATTCCTCATAAGCTGACTCCCCTCCGCCAAATGACTATTCTCCGTTGGGTTCACCTCCTATTGATTTACGATCATGCATTCTCTTGTCTGGTTCCTTCTTCATCACTTATTTGAATTGTCAGGGCATCTCCATGCTAGTCTCTTGACTCTGTTGAATCTAATTTGGCCAAAATGGATCGTCTAGCTCGATCGACCAAGTTCATGATCCTCACGTAAGAAATCTTCCTGCATCACATCTTCCATTTTTGGACTACTAATCTCTTTAAGATAAGCACTGAGACCTTCTGATGTACAAACCGATATTTAAAACAGTTGAAAGTTATTTTTCTCCACCGATCAAGATCACAAAGGGGAACCGCACAAAGCAAATTAATCCCACACCAATANTTTAAAACAGTCGAAAGTTATTTTTCTCCACCGATCAAGATCACAAAGGGGAACCGCACAAAGCAAATTAATCCCACACCAATATCATGAATGTGGTTAATTTATATTCACACACACACACACACACACACACACACACACACACACACACACACACACACACACACACACACANATGGTTGATGTGCAGCTGTGACGGGAGAGCGCACGCAGTTTACGTAGGCTCTCAGTACGCAATAATTTCTCTATACAACTTATTTACAAAAATGGCAGGGCAAAATTGTCATTTTAATCAAATTTAGTAAACAATTTCTTCCAAATCCTCCCCGGATCAGCACTAACAATTTATTATTTACTATTATTATTAATTTAAACTTTATGGAATCTTCCTAATCCGACATTATATTGTGCAATAAAGACAATATAAATAATTACAAATTGGCCCACGAATAAAACTTGATAAATACTATTTTTGGCAAATTCAACGGCANTTGTGAGCTATTTTGAGTTTTTTAGGTACTGGCAAATTACGCCAAAAATATTCATATAAAATCAAGGAATGATGCGATTACTCTCAATGGTAATCTGTTAAACCACATGAGCACCGACTCTCTCAGTGTGGTAAAGAAAAAATGACATTTTACTGCATCAATGACCCTCAAAAAACACTTGGTTGAGTCAAACGAGGCTATATAGTCGGACGGATCAGTCTGCTCATTGTAGGACTCTAGTCTTGGGATCTTGAACCGATCTAGGTGTTTGCCCTCACAAATTTACAGTGAGAACATGTTCTCAGGATGACGGGACGCCTCAATACGCTCAAACCTTGATTGGTGTCGACCCAACAATATCAGTATCGGGAGCCTCCTTCCATTTCCAAGAGTGGGTGGAGGGGGGACTCTTTTGTCATTAGGCATCAGCCCTTCATCTCATGGTTATTGATATTTTTCTCGGATCAATGTACCTTAGTTAACCTTCAACATCTGATCTCCAACAGTTGGATGTGTTCGGTCATAAATTCTTTGGTGCACCCTAAATTGTCGATATTTCTATAGTATGGTTCTTCTCTTTCTGTTGCTCCTCTTCTAGTTGATGTGTGATTCAATCTTACCACACCTTTTAGGTTGTGTAATCTAAGATTGTTCTTAAATCACAACAAAAAATAAAGCATAAATAAAGAGAGAGAATACAAGAGAGAGAATGAATAGTAAAAAGTAATCAAGTCTTGATCAAATACTTCATCTCTTTATAGATGGCTTACCACAATCATGTTATTACATTCTTGTCCCNGAATAGTAAAAAGTGATCAAGTCTTGATCAAATACTTCATCTCTTTATAGATGGCTTACCACAATCATGTTATTACATTCTTGTCCCNCATGCGATTGTCTTGAATAGTATTGGTTGGCAAAACTTCTATGATTTATTATTTGATGTCTTATTTGTGTTTTCTCGAAGGTTTTTAGCTTTTAAAGGGAATTTTACAAACATATACACCACACAAGTCTAATTCCTTTACATATTTCTCTACCATATAAATTTTGTGTATGGTATATCAAGGTATTAAATTTCGTTTCTAGAAATAATCATTTTAACTATGTTTGTTGAAATTAACTTTCAGATGAAAACAAGTTTAATTTCAAAAAAAATTAATTCACTTAGGAGAAAAAGACTATACCTCATCAAAAATTAGGTCAACGATGCAATCATCGAGACTTTCTGGTGGGGTGATTTTCGTCGTAGCCTTTTGCGGAGATTGTCGTTACGGGGTCGAGAATCACCTCCAGAGCTTTATATGTTTCAAGCTTAGAGACCAAGAGATACGATGCAGGAGTGTTGTAAGTAATTCTATAGACTTGACGTTGTTGTGGTCGCTGTTGGCGCTGCTTCATGGGTTCAAGCTCCCCAAGTGTCTATTAGACATGAGAAAACATTGGAGAATTTTGTATCATAATACAAGATAAGTTTTAAAGTAATACTCTTTTTATTTGATAGGTAAGGTGTCAGCCGTCTGGAATCGCCTGAGTGGTAGACATGTAAGGTCGGTCGGTTGTTTCGACCATTGGGAGCTTACCAGCAATTATGCGGTACAGCTCATAACTAAAGCCTCTAGGAAGAGGACATAAACAACACTTTCTGCAGTGGATCTTTAGTTGCATGAACTTNAGCGCTGCTTCATGGGTTCAAGCTCCCCAGGTGTCAGCCGTCTGGAATCGCCTGAGAGGTACACCTGTACGGTCGGTCGGTTGTTTCGACCATTGGGAGTTTACCATCAATTTTGTGGTACACCTCATTACTAAAGCCTCTAGGAAGACAACAAAACAACATTTTATGTTGTGGTTCTTTAGTTGCATGAACTTCTAAAGGTGATCCCTATTAGGAATTTCTCGGAGGCGCATTTCTCATCGTTAGTGTTACTTCCTTTTTTTATTGGCAGTATACTTCACACTCACCGCAATTTTTCAGATGTTTAATTCAAATTTACTCTGTGTGACATGCCCAAACATCTGAGCAATAGGAACTTTGAGGGAAAAGTAGAGAGAATGAGAAATAAATAAAATAAAACACATAAACTTGCCTCATTAAGTCCAACCGAGGTATTCGTGGGCTCTATGACTCATTTTATAGTTGTTACAAGAGAAAAGGGAAGAGAGATATCCTTACAGTGTATAGGTCAAGAGAGAAAAGTCAAGAGTCCCTTAACACATGCTATAAGTCCCTTATTTATAAAAGATAGATGACAAAATTGAAAAATTAATCCTGGCTGTTTTAATTGTATCCTTACAAAATTGAATTTGAATTTTCTCAATAGAGAAAAGTCAAGAGATATCCTTACTGTGTCTGTTAGTGCTTTAATAGGGGACTAGAGGACATTAAAGTCTTTATCATGGTTGTTTTAATTTGTATTTATTTTAGTATTTTTTTTGTCTAACTAGACCTTTTGGGTGTCAGATCCTCGAATCAGTTGACTATCTTGTCTGGGTACTGGTTGACCTTTGCTTTGTGAAGACGGTCACCTTTGAGAGCAGCAATTGGTCCGCCTTTTGGCGGCCAATAAGTTTGCTTGTTTCTTGGTGATTTATGAAGATCTTTATGGGAGCTGTTGAGAGAGTCTCATATTGATACTTATGGGATTGTTGGGGATACTAAACCTTTGTCCAATCTTTGGCACGAATGATCCTTTCTTGTCGGCCTGAATGGTCTTTGGGTCGTTTGGTGCCATTAGATCTCTTTTGGATCAACAGGGGCACATTTTTTCTATATATATATATATATATATATATATATATATATATATATATATATATATATGTGTATAAGANTCTTAACACATTTTATAAGTCACTTATTTATAAAAGATAGATGACAAAATTGAAAAATTAATCATGGTTGTTTTAATTGTATCCTTACAAAATTNTTTATAAGTCCCTTATTTATAAAAGATAGATGACAAAATTGAAAAATTAATCATGGTTGTTTTAATTGTATCCTTACAAAATTGAATTTGAATTTTCTCAATAGAGAAAAGTCGAGAGATATCCTTACAGTGTCTTCAGTGCTTTAATAGGGGGCTAGAGGACATTAATGTCTTTATCATGGTTGTTTTAATTTGTATTTATTTTAGCATTTTTTTGTCTAACTAGACCTTTTGGGCGTCAGATCCTCAAATCAATTGATTATCTTGTCTGGGTATTGGTTGACCTTTGCTCTGTGAAGACGGTCACCTTTGAGAGCAGCAATTCGTCCGCCTTTTGGCGGCCAATAAGTTTGCTTGTTTCTTGGTGATTTATGAAGATCTTTATGGGAGCTGTTGAGAGAGATTGTTGGGGATACTAGACCTTTGTCCAATCTTTGGCACGAATGATCATTTTTTGTCGGCCTGAATGGTCTTTTGGTCGTCTGGTGCCATTATATCTCTTTTGGATCAACAGGAGCACATTTTTTCTATATATATATATATATAAATACATAGAAATTAGATGATGCATATGTAAAGCTTCCATTTTCTGAAATACTCTTCGCCCCATCACTTCTAATTTTAGTTGAAAGATTCCGTAACTACTTTTTCTAAGTTAACTTGTGCAGACTCTTGATCAAAGATCCAATATTTTTTTTTTCAAATAAACATAAATAATAAAATTTAAATTTTGATTTATTCAATAATTTTGTATGTAATTGTTATGAATTTGAAAATCGAAGTAGTGATGTCAAATATGTAAATACATAAGAAAGTGTGGAGCGAATGTAAATGCCCCTATTATATTTTACTAACGTGTTTTTTTATGAAAAATTATTGCGTACCGAGAGCGTTACGCAGGCCTGCATGCTGTCACCTCCCAAAAGAGCCCTTATGGGTGGTGGGCAGCCCAGGACTTAAATACTGCTTTTCCGGCCCTACACCTAGCCAATGTGGGACTATTTGTCCGTGACATTCTCCTCCACCCAATCACGCGACGCCTCCGTCACGGATCGGCTCCACCGAGGGCCCCACTAGACCATGGAGAGTCCACACACCTGGCAGACAGTAATCTGCTCTGATACCACTTGTCACCTCCCAANTACTTGTGCAGACTCTTGATGAAAGATCCAATATATTTTTTTTTTCAAATAAACATAAATAATAAAATTTAAATTTTGATTTATTCAATAATTTTGTATGTAATTGTTATGAATTTGAAAATCGAAGTAGTGATGTCAAATATGTAAATACATAAGAAAGTGTGGAGCGTATGTAAATGCCCCTATTATATTTTATTAAGGCCTGCGGGCGCTCTCCGATCATAACCGCACATCAATCATCTCTTTAAATTTTCTTTTTAAAAAAAAAAGCGAGACCCACTGACATACAAAGATGGTTGATGTGCAGCTGTGATGAGAGAGCGCACGCAGTTTACGTACGCTCTCGGTATGCAATAATTTCTCTATGCAGCTTATTTACAAAAATGGCNTTATTATATTTTATTAAGGTCTGCGTGCGCTCTCCGATCATAACCGCACATCAACCATCCCTTTAAATTTTTTTTTAAAAAAAAAAAAAGTGAGACCCACTGACATACAAAGATGGTTGATGTGCAGCTGTGATGGGAGAGCGCACGCAGTTTACGTACGCTCTCGGTATGCAATAATTTCTCTATGCAGCTTATTTACAAAAATGGCAGGGCAAAATTGTCATTTTCATCAAATTTAGTAAACAATTTCTTCCAAATCCTCCCCGGATCAGCACTAACAATTTATTATTTATTATTATTATTAATTTAAACTTTATGGAATCTTCCTAATCCGACATTATATTGTGCAATAAACACAATATAAATAATTACAAATTGGCCCACGAATAAAACTTGATAAATACTATTTTTGGCAAATTCAACGACAATAAATTAAGTGAGATATTTCTTGTTTTGGAGCCATCATTTAATATTAAAAAATTATGTGTCCGTATCGTTTTTAGCAATAATAATAAAATATTAATTTATTAATGAAAATTAAAAATTAACATAAATTAAAGGAAGAAGGCATCAAATACTTTTATGTTGTATTTGGTAATTTGAAAAAATATTCCATAATTGAAATATATCATGAGATTCGAAGGAAGGGATCAAATTTAGCATGAAATTCAATTNAAAAATTAAAAATTAACATAAATTAAAGGAAGAAGGCATCAAATACTTTCATGTTGTATTTGGTAATTTGAAAAAAAATATTCCATAATTGAAATATATCATGAGATTCGAAGGAAGGGATCAAATTTAGCATGAAATTCAATTTTGTTATTTTCTTAAATTTTGGATCAATTTTTTTTAGCAGATTTAGAGCTATATTTTTATAAAATAGGAAATAAAGTTGTATGTTGAGCTAGAATAGATCCAAATAATTGAATTTGAGTCCGGTCATTTCAATTTTGAACTAGATCAAGCCAATTTATAGCTGGAGCGGTTCCCAGATAACTCAAATTGAGCCAACTCGTTTCGATTTCGAGCTGGATCGAGCTCGTTGGAGTTGAGCTAGCTAGATATCCAATATAAGGGGCGAAGAGCGACACTCAATCCATTCACGTCGGTTTCAAGCTGACCCCAACTCAACTCAAAATCGAACCCATACTATTTTTAAGAGTAGACAATTTAGGAAGGGGCGGGATGTTAAATATATTATTGTCATAGATCTTTATAGGACGTGATTCATGAACCCAAGTGTCTCAAATGAGAAGAAAAGTGAATACATTTGATAAAAAAAGCAGTACTCTGGCTTCATAAAGGATTGTGAAATTAGCTCAAGAAGTATTAATCACTCAAAAATTGATTTAAAGTTTAGCTCGGATCGAAATAAATAAGCCGAGCTATGAGCCAAAACTTGGTTGGTATATATGTAAATGTTTTTAAAATAGAGCAAATTCCATTTTGTTCTCTCTAATTTCTTTGATTTAGGATTTATACATCTAAATACATAAGAGTTGGCATGTATGCATGTAAATGCCCCCACAATTCTCCCATTTCCACCCCATCTTTTTTATTTAGTACCACATCGCCTACATCGAAAGTGATTCCTACTAGAAATCCTACATAAATGTAAGAACAATACGTAAATTTTAGTTTTCTCGGGTCCAACAATTAAGAAGCTTGAAGAATGTCAACCTTTATGTAGCTCAAACAACTCACTAGCCTATGCTTGAGTTGATGTTAGAGCCTACATTATAGCTTATATATTCTTTAAGCTTGAACTCAAGCCTCTGCTAGCCTAATGCCAATCAATACTTTTCAACAATAATAACTCTCACAAACTCCTTTTATTCAATGAAACTTTTCCTCTTAATAACCTAACAAGTAAGCTCTTGTCATAACTTCTTCCTCTTCCTTCTTAATGTGTCGGTCTAGTCAATCATTCTCCAACAAACTCCTGCCATACGATCCCTTATTTTTCAATTCAAACTATATATGAAAAAAAAATGTATCGAATATGCTTGACTCGGACTCAACTCTACTCACTTATATACCTATTCATAGGAGCAACTTCTGGAGCGGAAGATCTCTAATAAAAAAATAACTAAAAATATAAATTGAAAATTCAAAACATATTAATTTAAGATGTAAAATATTATTTTTTTTACCTAAAACGTCTTATTTTTTATTCAAATCTATAATTGTATGATAAAATACTATATCCATGACAAAGAAACTGTGTGGGACCCATCATTGGGGCCCTTCACCATCAACAAAAAAACTGACGTGGCAAATAATAATAATAATAAAATAATAAAATTAAAAAATTAAAAAATTAAAAAAAGAAAAAACCGGTTGAGTCCCTCTACCACTTGCCCTTCATTCCGCTTTTGTCCCAGTGATACACAGAGAAATATCGCCTTCTTTGTTTTCTTGCCCCAACAGCGAAGGAGCAGCTCCACTGCCATTTTCGCCGCAGTGATGTCGTCCTCTCCATCACCTAACTCGGCCCCTTCACCGACCTCCCTTTCTCCTCCGTCGCCTCCCACCTCCCCTCCCACCTCTCCTCCGTCGCCCTCCACTTCCCCTCCCACCTCTCCTCCTCCTCAATCGCCCCCATCCCCTCCAACTCCGGCGGCAGCGGCACCTCAAAACTCCTCATCTCCGCCTTCTCCGTCAGCCACTCCGCCTTCTCCGGCGCCGCCTGCGATACCCTCATCCTCGATCCCACCCCCACCGGGCGGATCATCTGGGTCGGGGGGAAAAAAACCGCCGTCCCATGTTTCGCCCCCCTCTCCACCGTCATCTTCGGATTCGGTATCTACGGATCTTTTGGTAGGGTTGATTGTGGGTGGAGTGGTGATTCTATTGCTGTTGGGTACTGTCTGCTTTTGCTGCTTTAGAAAGAAGCGACGCCGTCGGCCACCGACGGCGGCATCGCCGCCGTTGTATCAGTTTCATGGTGCTTCGCCGCCACCCCCTGCAAAAGGTGCTGTGTTTTTTTCTTTTTTTCTTCTTTTTTTTGGGTTCTGTATTTGATCAGCTGTAGAGTTGATAGATCTAGCAGATTTGGTTCTAATTTTCGTGTNTTCTTTTTTCCTTCTTTTTTTTGGGTTCTGTATTTGATCAGCTGTAGAGTCGATAGATCTAGCAGATTTGGTTCTAATTTTCGTGTATTTAGGCCTGTTTTCTATTCTTGAAGCCTGGTTGTCAAGATTAGATCTTGCTTGCTATTTGGTGTTCTTTCAGGTGTTCCTATTTTGTTTATTATTATTGTTTTTTAAAATAAACTTTTGTCAAAGTGGCTGAGAAGATCCATGGGATTTGAGATAAGGGTCCTTCTAGTACAGCGCTTCATAACTATAATACTTTCTTCAAATAGTAACATACGAACTTTTTTATTGTTTAGATTATTCATCCAATTAAACACAATTTTCTATTCATAAAGCATGTATGGTATTAAAAACTTTTGAATTGATTCTAGGACAATATGAACTTTGGTTTTAGAAAATTTATGGATAAAGTGTGTATCTTAACTAGAAGAATTTTAACATATTTAAGATTGTTCAATTCTGATATAACTATTATTTTGACCTTCAATTATTGAACTAAGGTAAAATGACACTTTTGTAATGTGGTACCGCTCGCCTACCACATCTCACCTACCGCTCACCTACCTCCACCTATCACTCTCTTGCTTCTATAAATAGAGAGGGTGTAAGGCTTAAGAGTGCAAAGGGAAGAGATCTTAAGCTACCACAAAGGAGGAGAGAATAGCTAGAGAGCTAGAGAGGGGGAGAAGATATCTTAAGCTACCACAAAGGAGGAGATAATAGCTATAGAGTTAGAGAGGAAGGGAAGAGATCTTAAGCTACCACAAAGGAAGAGAGAATAGCTAGAGAGCTAGAGAGGAGGAGAGAGAGATCTTAAGCTACTACAAAGGAGGAGAGAATAGCTAGAGAGCTAGAGAGGAGGAGAGCGGAGAGCAAGGGATGAGATCTTAAGCTACCACAAAGGAGGAGAGAATAGCTAGAGAGCTAGAGAGGAGGAGAGCATCTTGAGGCCTTGTATCAAGGTGTCGCTTGAGAGGAAGAGCTAGAGAGGAGGAGAGCATCTTGAGGCCTTGTATCAAGGTGTCGCTTGAGAGGGAGGCCATAGAAGAGTATGAGGGATCATCTCTATGTATAAGCTATGTATTCTCCATTTCTTTTGCCTTAGTAAACTATTTTATGACACATCTCTATGTATAAACTATGTATTCTTCATTTCTTTTGCCTTAGTGAAATATTTGATTGATTCCCTCCTGTGGACGTAGATCCAGTTGGATCAAACCACGTAAACGATATGTGTTTGTTTGTATTTTTTGCGTCTCATTTCTATGCCAGGAAGTACATATCTCACAACAATAACTGAGGCAATTGAATCCTCAATAAATATCAAATGATCTAGAGGTAGTTCTACGTCTTTAATGTTTGGGATTTTGCAAAATATGTCATTATTTTACGCATTGAGGGTTTGTTGAGTGAGGAGAGTTATTGGATTTAAAGAATTTTGAAGCTCTGCTCATTGGTCAATATTGACAATCATTGTAAGTAGCTTGCAGTCAACCCACACCAACGATTATGAACATCCATTGACACTCAATCGTCAGTGTCTATTTCTCTCTCCCTTTTGACTATCAATGTCGAGGTATGTGGTTACTCATCCCGCCATTAATTGATACTAATGGCCATCATTGCTTAATAGTTTTTATCAGCAATCGATCGAGATTAATGCCCCTTACCCATAATTGTTTTTTCAATACGTTCTACTGTTCTCACAAGAGACCAAGCTAACTATTTGAACATAATCTCACATTCTTCAATTAGGGGAGAGGGCACAATATTGTAATCTTCACCAATGTAGTGGATTAATATTAGTAGAATGAGCCATCGGTTTATATTCAATTTTATCACTATATTTGTTATAATAATCTACTTCTTTCTTTTCCAAGAAAGAAGTTATCATCCGCAAAAAGAGTGTCCTAAAATAGACTTTTGACGATCAATGTTCAACATAATCAACATTGGAATAAGGTTCAATTCTTAAATGATTATATCTATAATAGACTAAACATTTTCTTGCATATATTAAAGCAACAAAGGATATACTTATTAAAGTGATAGCCTTATGAATAAACTTGCCAACTAGACAACAATAGGGAGAAGTACTTTTTCAAGCTTTCATTGCATAGTATCTAAAATGGTTAGCTTTTCGATAAATTTAATTGACATTTTCTGTGAGACAGATAAATGCCATCTTTACTACATTCAAACTCATTGTTAAAAAAGGTATTTTTAACACCCCAAATACTTGGTATCAAATATAATTTTAAAATGTTATTTTATTTCACTGTTTGAAACATCATTCCTAGTTTGTATAATGTCAAATAAAGAAGGTGTTACAAGCCTTTTCATATAACAACTACAATGTTTTTTTCATAAATATGATTTTGCGTCTGTAAGCATTTCATTTATTCATGAATTGTTATAGAAGTACTAAAACATTGAAAGAATTATTTGACAACTATGTTCACATATTGATATACTTATTAACATATATATTTTAGTGTACTTGTTCTTGCACTTATATGTTAGATTGTAGCATTATGATGCTAGTTAGTACTGCAATTCTCTTAGATCCATTATATTATACAACTTTTACTTTTAATTTCTGCTTTCTTTATTGTCTTTATCTTTTGATTGATCAAGAATTTATCTTCTCTATTTATTATCAGATCATCCTTATGAACAACANTGGCTCACAAGCTAACTCAAACTCAACTCACTAGCCTATGCTTGAGTTGATGTTAGAGCCTACATTATAGCTTATATATTCTTTGAGCTTGAACTCCAACCTGTGCTAGCCTAATGCCAATCAATACTTTTGGACAACAATAACCTTCACAAACTCCTTATATTCAATGAAACTTTTCCTCTTAATAACCTAACAAGTAAGCTCTTGTCATAATTTCTACCTCTTTCTTCTTAATGTGTCGGTCTAGTCAATCATTCTCCAACAAACTCCTGTCATACAATCTCTTATTTTTCAATTCAAACTATATATGAAAAAAAATGCATCGAATACGCTTGACTCGGACTCAACTCTACTCGCTTATATTCCTATTCATAGNCGGCTCACAAGCTAACTCAAACTCAACTCACTAGCCTATGCTTGAGTTGATGTTAGAGCATACATTATAGCTTATATATTCTTTGAGCTTGAACTCCAGCCTGTGCTAGCCTAATGCCAAACAATACTTTTGGACAACAATAACCTTCACAAACTCCTTATATTCAATGAAACTTTTCCTCTTAATAACCTAACAAGTAAGCTCTTGTCATAATTTCTACCTCTTTCTTCTTAATGTGTCGGTCTAAATCATTCTCCAACAAACTCCTGTCATACAATCTCTTATTTTTCAATTCAAACAATATATGAAAAAAAATGCATCGAATACGCTTGACTCGGACTCAACTCTACTCGCTTATATTCCTATTCATAGGAGCAACTTCTGGAGCCGAAGGTCTCTAATAAAAAAATAACTAAAAATATAAATTCAAAATTCAAAACGTATTAATTTAAGATCTAAAATATTATTTGTTACATCTTTTTGTACAAAAAAAAAATGAGACTAAAAGGTATTATTTTTTATTCAAATCTATAATTGTATGATAAAATACTATATCCTCAATAAAAAATTTAATCCCACATAACAAAGAAACTGTGTGGGACCCANATGAGACTAAAAGGTATTATTTTTAATTCAAATCTATTGTATGATAAAATACTATATCCTCAATAAAAAATTTAATCCCACATAACAAAGAAACTGTGTGGGACCCATCAATGGGGCCCTTCACATCAACAAATAACTGACGTGGCAAATAATAATAATTAAAATAAAAAGAAAAAACCGGTTGAGTCCCTCGACCACCTGCCCTTCATTCCGCTTTTGTCCGAGTGATACACAGAGAAATATCGCCTTCTTTGTTTTCTTGCCCCAACAGCGAAGGAGCAGCTCCACTGCCATTTTCGCCGCAGTGATGTCGTCCTCTCCATCACCTAACTCGGCCCCTTCACCGACCTCCC
>JXCR01145986.1:56165-71924 GCA_002079205.1 Phalaenopsis hybrid cultivar
CATTATATTATACAACATTTACTTTTAATTTCTGTTTTCTTCATTGTCTTTATCTTTTGATTGATCAAGAATTTATCTTCTCTATTTATTATCAGATCATCCTTATGAACAACAACACCAAAATTGGCACAATGCTCCTCCACCAGATCATATTGTCAAAGTAGCCCCAACTCCACCTTTCCCACCCTTTGCTCCTCCCGCTCCCTTTTCTCCCATGCATTTTCATCCACCCCCTCCGCCACCGCCGCCACTTCCCACCAACAGCGGAGGTTCTGGGTCAACTTATTCCGGATCTGAAAATCCGCTGCCTCCACCATCACCAGGCTTTGCTCTTGGCTTCTCGAGGAGCACATTTACATATGAAGAGTTGGTAATGGCAACAGATGGGTTCTCGGATGCTAATCTTCTCGGGCAAGGTGGGTTTGGATATGTTCATCGAGGAATGCTGCCGAGTGGTAAAGAAGTTGCCATTAAGCAGTTGAAGTCCGGTAGCGGGCAAGGCGAGCGTGAGTTCCAGGCTGAAGTCGAAATCATCAGTCGAGTGCATCACAAGCATTTGGTTTCGTTAGTTGGATACTGCATTGCTGATGGGAAGAGATTACTGGTTTATGAGTTCATACCAAATAATACATTGGAGTTCCATCTTCATGGTGAGATTTTTGCCACTTAATTTGTTATTTTGTTTTTTGGAATCTAATTCAATGTTTAGTTATGATATGTGGCTAAATGATGGTGTCTTTTACTTTGAAAATGGATTAGAGGTTTATTGTTTTTCTATTTAAATTAGGAATGGCTTAAGCTGTCGTTTTCTACAATTATTCCAATGGGATTTTATAGGAGTTAAAGAAGGGGCATTTACATACCACACAATTCTTATGTATTTATATATGTAACACCAAAACTTTCATATTTACATGCATCCCACTCAAATCCTTAACATCACCTCAAAAATACCATCATTGCCATTTTTTTAAACATGAAATACATTAAAATTACTAAATTACCTGAAGTATATAAGAAAAGAATATTAATTTTTACTATTTATATAGAGAAATTACAAATTACAGAGGGTAATTGCCCATCCCGGACGTAAGTTGGTTCCGCCCCTGATACCACACAATCTCATGTATTTACATATCTGAACACCCATTCTTTAATGTCACTTCTAAAATATCACTATCACCAACTTTTAAAAAGTTAAATACACATTTTCATTCATAGGCTTATCACATCAAAGCATTATAAATGTAAAAATGAAAGCTTAGGCTATAAATATGTAACTATAAAAAAATTTTGTGATGAATATATATGTAAATTTCGCTTTTTTTATTTGCTGGTAATTCTAGATTGAATTGTTAACAGNTATCCCACTCAAATCCTTAACGTCACCTCAAAAATACCATCATTGCTATTTTTTTTAAACACGAAATACATTAAAATTATTAAATTACCTAAACTATATAAGAAAAGAATATTAATTTTTACTATTTATATAGAGAAATTACAAATTATAGAGGGTAATTGCCCAACCCGGACATAAGTTGGTTCCGCCCCTGATACCACACAATCTTATGTATTTACATATCTGAACACCCATACTTTAATGTCACTTCTAAAATATCACTATCACCAACTTTTAAAAAGTTAAATACACATTTTCATTCATAGGCTCATCACACCAAAGCATTATAAATGTAAAAAATGAAAGCTTAGGCTTTAAATATGTAAATATAAAATGATTTTGTGATGAATATATATGTAAATTTCGCTTTTTTTATTTGCTGGTAATTCTAGATTGAATTGTTAACAGNCAAATAATTGTGTGATGAATATATATGTAAATTTCCCTTTTTTATTTGCTGGTAATTCTAGATTGAATTGTTAACAGTAAAGGATCAACCAATTTTACTTTTTCAGTGCAATAAATGTTCTATTTTCATTTTACAGAAAAAGGCAGGCCTACTTTAGATTGGCCAACCAGACTGAAAATCGCCCTCGGCTCTGCGAAAGGACTCGCATATTTACATGAAGACTGTATGTTTCATGTTTTGGTTATTACATTTGTTTTTATTAGCTCTAATATCTAGTTTTGCACTAATTCAGGCTACCAGTCAGTAGAACACCATCTCATTTAATTATTAAATTTGCAGGCCATCCTAAGATTATTCATCGCGACATTAAAGCATCCAACATTCTTCTTGACTTCAACTTTGAAGCGAAGGTACAATTTTCGATCATCATCATATCCTTTTTTGACGCATACCACGAAGTTCTTATGAATTTACTTGTTTGACGCCTAAAGTTTGTCATATTAAAGTTTTGGGTTAAAATGTTATATTTAATATTTTGGGTGATTGTTATGTAAAAAGCATGATTTGGGCTTGCGAAAGTTTCCTCTCTCACATCCTTTGTATTTCACATGTACTCCAGAACTAACTTTTAATAATTTGCAGGTTTCAGATTTTGGGCTTGCAAAAATCGCGTCGGAGACCAACACTCATGTGTCCACCAGAGTCATGGGAACTTTTGGGTATAACATAATCTTTAAAGCGAGGCTTTTGTGTTTGGCTCATCAAATAAGCAAATTTATAAAAATTAGTCAAACTCGAGCAAATTCTGAAGCCAAACACGATCGAACATGAACTACAATCTTTTTTAAGCTTTCCTACTACTGATTCGTTTTTCGTTTCCAGTTACCTCGCCCCAGAGTATGCATCTACAGGCAAACTTACTGATAAATCTGATGTTTTTTCATTCGGTGTCATGCTCCTCGAGCTAATAACCGGTCGCCAGCCTTTCGATTCAAATCAATCTTTCCTCGACGATAGTTTGGTCGATTGGGTATGTTTATCATGCAAAAACCCCTAAAATTGTTTGATCCGTTGAGGCGAAAGAGATTAACCAAGTTATGTTTTTTTCTCCGTAGGCAAGACCCTTGCTTGCGCGTGCTATAGACGACTGGAACTTCGACGTCCTTGTAGATCCACGCCTTGGCCGTGGATACAATACGACGCAGATGAGAAGCATGATTGCTTGCGCTGCCGTCGCCGTCCGCCATTCAGCTAAGCGAAGGCCGCGGATGAGTCAGGTACCATTATAACTCCCTCCAGTTCATGAATTTGAATTGGAGCACTTATATGCATGACACATAATTCGTATGTATTTACATATCTCACATCTAAACTTTCATATTTACATGAATGACACTCAAATCTTTAATATCACATAAAAGTTAACTCTATTATCACTTTTTAAACGTGAAATACATATTTTCATGCACAAATTTAAAGCACTAAAATGTTATATATGTAAATAAGAAAGTTTAGATATGACATGTAAATACATAAGAATTGTGTGCTATGTATGTTAATTTCCCATGTGGGATTTGTTGTCCCTTATCAAAATGTATTATGTATGTAAATGCATATGTTAGGCCATTAAGATACGCACATCCCAATTTCTATATATTACACCTAAATTGTATCTTTCTAAAATTTAGATACGTAGCACACAAACCTATGTATTTACATATTTAACACCTAAACGTTAACTTTTACATTTATATTATCCAAATCTTTTATATCGCACCAAAATACCACCATTTTAATTTAAAAAAAGAGTGCACCTTTTCATGCATAAGCAAGGTGATATTTATGTCAAAATTGAAGTTCAAGTGTTAGATTTGTAAATCTTCCTTTTATTTTTACATTTATACCACCCCAAATCTTTCATATCACATCAATAACACCGCCATTTTTAACTTTTAGAAAGTGAAATACACAATTTCGTGCATAACTAAGGCGGCATTTACGTAAAAGTTTAAGAGTTAGATACCTAAACACATAACAGTTTGGTGATTTCCAATATGTTATTGTGAGATATTTCTGCAGCAAACACTAAACTGAGCCACTCTCTTCTGTCAAGATTGTTAGAGCATTGGAAGGGGATGTGTTTCTTGACGATCCGAATGAAGGACTCAAACCGGGTCAAAGCGGCGCATTCGGTTCTTATGCCAGCTCGGATTATGATGCAATGCAGTACATTGAAGACATCAAAAATTTCAGAAAACTGGCGCTCGGAAGCCGTGAATATGGAGGCAGCGGACATAGCGAGCAAANTATTATTTTATTTTCTAAAAGTGGAATACTGCTTTTCATGCATAAGTAAGGTGGTATTATGTATGTTAAAATTAAAGTTTAGGTGTTAGATATGTAAATACATAAGAATTTAGTTGTATGTACATACATATTTCTTTTATTTTTTATATTTATACCATCCAAATTTTTGATATCACGCCAAAAACACCGCCATTTTAATTTTTAAAAAAGTGAAATACACATATTCATGCATTAGAAAGATGATATGTATTATGTATGTAAATGCCCCTATGTATGTAAATTCATATGTTAGGCCATTAAAATACGTATATCCCAATTTTTATATATTACACCTAAATTTTATCTTTATGAAATTTAGATACGAAGCGCACAAACCTATGTATTTACATATTTAACACCTAAACGTTAACATTTACATTTATAGTATCCAAATCTTTCATATCACACCAAAATACCACCATTTTAATTTAAAAAAAGAGTACACCTTTTCATGCATAAGCAAGGTGATATTTATGTCAAAATTGAAGTTTAGTTTTTGGATATGTAAATCTTACTTTTATTTTTACATCTATACCACCCCAAATCTTTCATATCACATCAATAACACCACCATTTTAACTTTTAGAAAGTAAAATACACAATTTCGTGCATAACTAAGGCGGCATTTAGGTAAAAAATTAAAGTTGTAAGAGTTAGATACCTAAATACATAAGAGTTTGGTGATTTCCAATATGTTATTGTGAGATATTTCTGCAGTAAACACTAAACTGAGCCACTCTCTTCTGTCAAGATTGTTAGAGCATTGGAAGGAGATGTGTTTCTTGACGATCCGAATGAAGGACTCAAACCGAGTCAAAGCGGCGCATTCGGCTCTTACGCCAGCTCGGATTATGATGCAATGCAGTACATTCAAGACATCAAAAATTTCAGAAAACTGGCGCTCGGAAGCCGTGAATATGGAGGCAGCGGACATAGCGAGCAAACCAGCGAATATGGTCAGGTGCACTCGGCTTCGAGCAGCGAAGATGGCCGGCCGAGTCAAGAAATGGAGATGCATGCGGCGAAGAATGGGAGTAAAAGGTTTAGTAGTAGCAGCTGATAAGCCTTATGTTTTAGTTGTAAATTTCAGTGAAGTTTTCCTTTGTTTTTATAGCCATTTATAATCATTGACTTGAAATATATTTGAGGATTGAACATNAAAGGTTTAGTAGTAGCAGCTGATAAGCCTTATGTTTTAGTTGTAAATCTCAGTGAAGTTTTCCTTTGTTTTTATAGCCATTTATAATCATTGACTTGAAATATATTTGAGGATTGAACATGATGCATGCACATAGGAAATAGTTCATGCATGCAAAATTTTTTTTTTTATAATTTTTTAAATATTTTTATGAGAGAGTTGTTTTTGCAGAGCAATTTATAGATATTTGATGATTATTTTAATTTTTGTCTATTGTTTGGTATAATTTTAATATGATATTGTATGCAATTATTCATCTTATCTTGAAAACACGAAGAAATNAAAATAATTCATGCATGCAAATTTTTTTATATAATTTTTTAAATATTTTTTATGAGAGATTTGTTTTTGCAGAGCAATTTATAGCTATTTTTTGATTATTTTAATTGTTTTCTATATAAGATGAAAAAGGTTAAAATTTGTCTTTTATTAATAGAAATCTTAGGCATTCAATATTTGTAACTTAAGATGAAAAATAGTTGCTTCAAGAAAATTGTCATTTCTCCTTAGCTCTTTATGTACATTATAAATGATATTTGGTTATTTTAAATCATAGTTTTTATTTCTTTTTTCTTTTTTTTTTCTTTGTGGATGGTGAAAGATATGCATTGAGAATTTCATGATAATTTAATTGTTTATTATTCTTATGAAAGATTAAAGGATTGGGTGGCATATAGAAGACCTCTTAAAAATCAAATTTTGCATTTGTATTTCACCAATCAAAATTTTCAATATTTGTAAGACATATCAATGAACTTATGAAAGAACATTGTAGTTGATTTAGTGTCATTTGACATCTTCAAAGTAGCAATTGTTTTATTATAAAATCATATGCATTTATTTAAAAAAAATTTGCATTTAGTGGTTTGATCAGTTGTGATCAAACCACACACACACACATTGACAAATATGTTAATAGCAACTAAGCATAAGGTGAATATTGAGAAGTTGAAGGCCAATTTGAGTGTAATGTTCAAGGACTTTGGTGAGGCAAAAAGATAATGAGAAGGAGATCACCCAATATTCATAGAAAGGCACCATATGCTTTGAGCGTACTCAATATCTAAAAAAATTATTCATGAAGTTCTACATCAAAATAAACACGAAATTTGCAAGTTTTTTTTTTAAATTTATTTTTAAAGTTGTGAACATTAATATTTTCAAACACATGTAAAGAGGAAAAATATATGGAGAGTTTTCCATACAAAAGTAGTGTGTGAGCCTTGATTAATGTAATGGTGTGTATATTATTTAATTTCTCACAATTTGTTAGTATGATGTGCCAATATATGCACATTCCCAATAAAAACCACTATCATACATGCACTAGATTTTCTGGTATATAAAAGATATTGCGACTATTTATATGAAATTTAAGAATAATATAATGATTATAAATCTTCTCGAATGGTATGTCAATTCTTATTTCAATGGTTATCTCATCAATCATCAATCACCCTTCATTTATACGTTTATTATAATAAAAAAAACAATGAGTTGGGGATCATTGCTACATTCAACAATTGCTTTGTCTATTATAAAAGTGGGGTATATGGTGACAAAGGAAGAATGGTTTGCTTACCAAAGAATCATATACATCATGGTTGCACTAAGCATATTGATGTTTAATGCATTTATTCAAGAAATAGTACATAAAGAACTTTTTTTTTTACAAATTATGAAACCATTCTTTCATGAAAATACGTTTTTGAATGAATGCATTGATCTCATTTTGATTACTTGTGCTTGATTCAATGACCACCTTTGTGAAAAGATTAAGAGAAATGATGATCTTGCATAGATGTTAACAATGGTGATTCTCACAAGTTCCTATTGCATTAGGGCACAATTAAAGAATCATCATTTTTGGAGGAGGCATTCTAAGTTGAAAATTACTAAAAGATTAGCTTCTACCTATGAAGTTTTTCAGAGGCTATGACAAGAATCCTCAATGACAATTACACAAAAATCATATATGCTAGTTGATCATTAATACTAGAATTGATATGCTAAAGTATTTTATATAAAATCATACTTAAATCGCAAATTATCATAGAAGAAATAGCATAAGTTCATAACAACTTTCATGAGTCTACGTGAATCATGAGAAAATTAGTGTTTTACTTCAAATTTGTCATAAGTTTACGACGTAATATAGATAGATTATTGAACTACAAATAAATTCTTAAATTATTCTTTATGTTATCATTATCATTAATATTTTAAGTGGCATTTACATAGATACCGCCATGTATTTACATGTATACTCCTAAAGATTCATAGTTAAAACATGCATATTACTGAGATTTTTAACATCACATAAAAAATATTGCCATAAATATGGTTTCTAAAACTAAAAAAATACACATTTTAATGTAAAAATTTACGTCAACAAGATGCCAGAAGTGTAAATATCAAATTTTGGTTGTCCAATATTTAAATATCGAATTGTGTGGCATGAATGTATATTTCACTTATTTTAAACATTAGCATTAAAACATAAACTATATTCATATATAAGTATTTTAAAAATGCATTAATATACCTACAATAAATTATCAAAAAAAAAATCAAAATGGCTCAATATACAATTGGGCCAAATCCCTTGAAATCAAATCAATTGGTGACACCCATTTCTATATATTCAAGATGATTAGAAGCATGTTAAAATATGATTAATAAATCTAGCAAATCAAAATGCAATTAGAAACTTCTTGGGGTTATTTTGGGGATCAACTATCCTTCATATTTTACATGTTCACTCAATTCTAAGTTCATCAAAATTATGATATATTTGAATAATAATAAATAATTAACAAAAATATTTTCAAACTATTTAATGGAGTGTCAAGATTTTAGGAAATAAAGAAACATTTTTTCTTCAAGGGTATATGTAATATGTATTATTGTTTATTTGATCTCCTCTCACATTAGTAGAATGCTCAGAGTCAATGGCCCCAATTATTGACTCACTAGCTATTATTGATATTTAGCATATATCATGTCAGTCACCCAATCTTTAGTTCAATACTAAAAAAAAAAAAGTGAAGAGTGTGTATGAACTAAGACCGCGTTTGGGGTAGCTTATTTGGTGTGATGCATTTTGAAAACGCAACCATAAATGTTTGGGTAAACTGCGTTTTGGCAGCTTATTCAAAAAGTTGTATTTTCAAACCACTGAAATCAGCGTTTTCACATAATTTGTAGCTAAGTGGGGTGGCAGCTTTCTAACTGCAATAACAAAAAAAATTATATTAGCCACCGTCACTTTTTGAACAAGAGATTATTTTCCAACAACTTATTAATAAGTTGCAGCAAGAGAGGAAATAACTAAGTATTTGAAGTATTCGCCCCCTATAACTTTGCACTCCCAAGAAGCTTTGCCGACAACATATCATATTACAGCGAAGACAAAAATATAACATAAATTTATCTTACAAGTACTTTCATTAATCCATCATTTTATTTTATTTTTTCTCATAAGCTTTCAAAACAAAGCCTTAGGTGCCAATTACATCAAATATGAATAAGACAATAGTAATCATAGATGAAAATTTTGTAAGGAGAAAAAACTAAAGAGAGCTACGAAGTGTCAATTTGATAAATCTAAGGCGACAATTAAGCTACCTCATATAAGCAATTAGCAAATTAGATTAAAGGTTTGTTTGGGGCAACTGTAACTGTTTGAAGAAACAATTATGAAGCTACTGTATAAAAAAAGAGTTTTTTTAAAAAACTGTTGTGACTATTACAAATTTATTTTATTTTCAATGTTAAACGACCACTTTCTTGCAGTCACCACGTTTAACTATTCAGATCAAATAAAACAATTTTCTACCATAAAAATTTCTAAAAAATAACAAAAAATAATTCCTCAAATAAAATTGTGATTGTTGTATGAAAAGTAAAGCAAACAGAAAGCTGTCCTAAACACTCTAACTCACACGTGAGAAGTGAGTTGAACTAGGTAGTGTTTGCTTCTACATTGTTAAATATGTTTATAATCTTTATCAAACATATACTTATCCAAATTGTTAGAAAATTGGTGAAACCTAATTCAAACAAATAATAATAATAATAATAATATATGCAAAATTAAAAAAAATTACACAAGTTTACCTAGAGAATGACAACATAATTCATTTGATTTAAAATAAAAACAACCCCCTTTTTAATTAAAATAAAGTTAGTTTAAAATATAATAAAATTCTCAAAATATTCTCAACCAACATATTATAGATAACTTTCAAAGGGCAGACCAAACCACCATGAGGACGGTTCTCGACTGCACGACAACTTTACCACGAAAATCAACCTATTACTATTTGTCTGTCTGGGATAGCTTTTTTTCTGTGTTGTGTTTCAGACTGCCACATCGGCTATCTAGAACATTTTTGTTATAGAAAACTAATTATATGATTGTTGTAATAAAATGGTCCCTTGATTTAACAAAGATATATTTATAATTCTTAGAGCAACTTCTTAGAAGTTGATATCCCCACACAACTTTACAATCATCCATATACATCTGCCCCAAAATTAAAAAAAAAAAAACTTAACATCTACATAATATATTCTCTTCACAATATCAAAGTGAAGTGTCAAAAAAATCCCCGACTACTTACAATAGGCCGTTTTAGTCCTAGACTGTATAGAAGGGCCAAAATAATCTTTGACTATTCTAAAACTGTGCTCTAATAGTCCTCCATAGGAACTATTTCAGCTCTGTTTAGATGTTAGTGACTATTTTAGCCTTTTTATAAAGTTTGGGACTAAAACGGGCTTTGTCTCCACAACTTTCCATATAATTCCCATCTAGACTAAATAAAATTGAGAGAACAACAACGAAAAGAAGCAAACTTAACAGTTAGTTTCAGCAAATTCTGCCTTCCATCCCTCTTGCAATAATTTATCTCATTATAATCCAAATCTCTACATAATGGACGTATATAAAATAATATCATTTCATCTGAATNAATTATTTTATTTTCTAAAAGTGGAATACTGCTTTTCATGCACAAGTAAGGTGGTATTATGTATGTTAAAATTAAAGTTTAGGTGTTAGATATGTAAATACATAAGAATTTAGTTGTATGTACATACATATTTCTTTTATTTTTTATATTTATACCATCCAAATTTTTTATATCACGCCAAAAACACCATCATTTTAATTTTTAAAAAGTGAAATACACATATTCATGCATTAGAAAGATGATATGTATTATGTATGTAAATGCCCCTATGTATGTAAATTCATATGTTAGGCCATTAAAATACGTATATCCCAATTTTTATATATTACACCTAAATTTTATCTTTATGAAATTTAGATACGAAGCGCACAAACCTATGTATTTACATATTTAACACCTAAACGCTAACATTTACATTTATAGTATCCTAATCTTTCATATCACACCAAAATACCACCATTTTAATTTAAAAAAAGAGTACGCCTTTTCATGCATAAGCAAGGTGATATTTATGTCAAAATTGAAGTTTAGTTTTTAGATATGTAAATCTTACTTTTATTTTTTACATCTATACCACCCCAAATCTTTCATATCACATCAATAACACCACCATTTTAACTTTTAGAAAGTANATTCAAAATGGCTCAATATACAATTGGGCCAAATCCCTTGAAATCAAATCAATTGGTGACACCCATTTCTATATNTTCAAAATGGCTCAATATACAATTGGGATAAATCCCTTGAAATCAAATCAATTGGTGACACCCATTTCTATATATTCAAAATGATTAGGAGCATGTTAAAATATGATTAATAAATCTAGCAAATCAAAATGAAATTAGAAACTTCTTGGGGTTATTTTGGGGATCAACTATCCTTCATATTTTGCATGTTTATAGTCGAAATAAAAATCATGATAATTTTAAGATCACCTAATTCTAAGTTCATTAAAATTATGATATATTTAAATAATAATAAATAATTAACAAAAATATTTTCACACTACTTAATGGAGCGTCAAGATTTTAGGAAATAAAGAAACATTTTTTTCTTCTAGGGTATATGTAATATGTATTATTGTTTATTTGATCTCCCCTCACATTAGTAGCATGCTCAGAGTCAATGGCCCCAATTATTGACTCACTAGCTATTATTGATATTTTGCATATTATCATGTCAGTCACCCAATCTTTAGTTCAATACTCTAAAAAAAATGTGAAGAGTGTGTATGAACTAAGATCATGTTTGGGGTAGCTTATTTGGTGTGATGCATTTTGAAAACGCAACCATAAACATTTGGGTAAACTGCGTTTTCACAGCTTATTCAAAAAGTTGCGTTTTCAAACTATTGAAATCAGCGTTTTCACACCGTTTTTAGCTAGGTGCAATGATAACTTTCTAACTGCAAAAAAAAAATGATAGTCATCGTTTTTTGAACAAGAGATTATTTTTCAACAACTTATTAATAAGTTGCAATAAGTTGCAGCTGCGCCAAACAGACACCAAGTTGAAGAGGGTAAAGAAATAAATATTTGGAGTAATCGACCCTCGAACTTTGCACTCCCAAGAAGCTTTGCCAATAACATATCATATTATAGTGAAGACAAAAATATAACATAAGTTTATCTTACAAGTACTTTCATTAATCCATCANATCATGTCAGTCACCCAATCTTTTGTTCAATCCTCTAAAAAAAATGTGAAGAGTGTGTATGAACTAGGATCGTGTTTGGGGTACCTTATTTGGTGTGATGCATTTTGAAAATGCAACCATAAACATTTGGGTAAACTGCGTTTTGACAGCTTATTCAAAAAGTTGCGTTTTCAAACTACTGAAATCAGCGTTTTCACATCGTTTTTAGCTAGGTGCAATGACAACTTTCTAACTGCAAAAAAAAAAAATGATAGTCACCGTCGCTTTTTGAACAAGAGATTATTTTTCAACAACTTATTAATAAGTTGCAATAAGTTGCAGCTGCGCCAAACAGACCCCAAGTTGAAGAGGGGAAAGAAATAAGTATTTGGAGTAGTCGACCCTCGAACTTTGCACTCCCAAGAAGCTTTGCCAACAACATATCATATTATAGTGAAGACAAAAATATAACATAAGTTTATCTTACAAGTACTTTCATTAATCCATCATTTTATTTTATTTTTTTCTCATAAGCTTTCAAAATAAAGCCTTAAGTGCCAATTACATCAAATATGAATAAGACAATATTAATCATAGATGAAAAATTTGTAAGGAGAAAAAACTCAAGAGAGCTAAGAAGTGTCAATATGATAAATCTAAGACGACAATTAAGCTACCTCATATAAGCAATTAGCAAATTAGATTAAGAGTTTGTTTGAGGCAACTGTAACTGTTTGAAGAAACAATTATGAAGCTACAACATAAAAAAAATAGTTTTTTTTTTTTAATTGTTGTGACTATTACAAATTTATTTTATTTTTAATGTTAAACCACCACTTTCTTGCAGCCACCACGCTTAACTATTTGGATCGGATAAAACAGCTTTCTACCATAAAAATTTCTTAAAAACAACAAAAAATGATTCCTCAAATAAAATTGTGATTGTTGTATGAAAAGTAAAGCAGATAGAAAGCTATCCTAAACAGACTCTAACTCACACGTGAGAAGTGAGTTGAACTAGGGAATGTTTGCTTCTACTTTATTAAATATGTTTATAATCTTTATCAGACTTACACTTATCCAAATTATTAGAAAATTGGTGAAACCTAATTCAAATAAATAATAATAATAATAATAATAATAATAATATATGCAAAAAAAAAATTACACAAGTTTACCTGGAGAATAACAACATAATTCATTTGATTTAATATAAATACAACCCCCNGTTAGAAAATTGGTGAAACCTAATTCAAATAAATAATAATAATAATAATAATAATAATATATGCAAAAAAAAATTACACAAGTTTACCTGGAGAATAACAACATAATTCATTTGATTTAATATAAATACAACCCCCTTTTTAATTAAAATAAAGTTAGTTAAAAATATAATAAAATTCTCAAAATATTCTCAACCAACATGTTATAGATAACTTTCGAAGGACAGACCAAACCACCATGAGGACGGTTCTCGACTGCTACTAACTCCCACGACAACTTTACCACGAAAATCAACCTATGACTATTTGTCTGTCTGAGGATAGCTTTTTTTCTGTGTTGTGTTTCAGACTGCCACATCGGCTATCTAGAACATTTTTGTGATAGAAAACTAATTATATGATTGTTGAATAAAATGGTCCTTTGATTTAACAAAGATCTATTTATAATTCTTAGAGCAACTTCTTAGAAGTTGCTATCCCCACACAACTTTACAATCATCCATATAAACACTTACCAAAGATCTATTTATAATTCTTAGAGCAACTTCTCAGAAGTTGCTATCCCCACACAACTTTACAATCATCCATATAAACACTTGCATCTGCCCCAAAATAAAAAAAAAAACCTAACATCTACATAATATGTTCTCTTCACAATATCAAATCTGAGTGAAGCGTCAAAAAAGTCCCCGACTACTTACAATGGGCCGTTTTAGTCCTAGACTGTATAGAAGGGCCAAAATAATCTTTGACTATTCTAAAACTGTGCTCTAATAGNCTAAACACTTACATCTGCCCCAAAATAAAAAAAAACCTAACATCTACATAATATGTTCTCTTCACATTATCAAATCTGAGTGAAGCGTCAAAAAAGTCCCCGACTACTTACAATGGGCCATTTTAGTCCTAGACTGTATAAAAGGGCCAAAATAATCTTTGACCATTCTAAAACTGTGCTCTAATAGTCCTCCATAGGAACTATTTCAGCCCTGTTAAAAGATGTTAGGGACTATTTTGACCTTTTTATAAAGTTTGGGACTAAAAGAGGCNTACTATTTCAGCCCTGTTAAAAGATGTTAGGGACTATTTTGACCTTTTTATAAAGTTTGGGACTAAAAGAGGCNAGTTACGTGTCTAACGCCTAAACTTTCATATTTACATGCATACCACTCAAACATTTAACGTAACATAAAAAAAACCGCTATTACAAACTTTTTAAAAGTGAAATACAACTTTTCATTCATAGGTTTATAACACCATAGTCTTGTAAATGTAAATATCAAACTTTAGGTTTAGATATGTAAATATATAAGAACGGTGTGATATATATGTAAATTTCCCAACTAGAAAATTAGTCTGCATTTACCATTTTTATTTGCGTCGCTCATTACATGAGCTTGATATACTAATAAACTCAACAAAATCATATGCTTAAAAGAAGAGTGGAATATCAAAAAATCTTAATGATAATTTTTCCTTTGACTTTTGGTCATTTTTAACTAAATTTACAGTCGTGCAATACATTAAGGATTCTGCAAGCTCATAAACAATAACTTTAGACTCATAAGCAGAGATAGTTAAGTTAAAATTTAAATCCACTGGAAAAAATAAATTTCAAACTTACCAGTAGTTGCCAACTGGTCCAACAAATGCAAATCCAAACATGCTTGTGATACCCACCCGTTGCCAATTGATCTTAAATTCTTTGTCATCATACTGCAGGCACAAGATTAATTACATCATTTCAGTGAGGTTAAACAGTTAAAATAATAATTAAGGACAAGATAATTGAGTTTTAGGCAAAATCATATGTTTTTCTCGCATGCATATTTGAGCATGAATCTTAAAAAAGAATTTCTTGGAAACTACGATATCGGAAACATAATTGAGAAATCAAAGCATATTGTTTCAACTTTATTGAGATGTTAATGTTATTAAATATCAATGTTATCTGAAGTACTATGTGTTTGATTCAATGTTATTATATAAAGTGATGTCAATTTTATTTATATTAAAACAAAGTATTATGATTCTTAAAAATAAGCATGACTATCATTTTGAAATATTAATTATTAAAGATAATGGTGAAACAAATGGTGGACATCTTTAAATAACATGGCATGACATCCGAGATGTCACGGAATAATTTACTGCAATGAAAAAGCATTCACCCTATATATCCTTGTCACAATTGCCACATGGTAAAATAATAATACTAATTCATCAATGTTTGTAACCTATTATAATCTTCATTTAAATTCAAACAGGGCAGCAAATCATTGATTGTAAGTTTAATGTGATAGAAATCAGAATGTAAATAAATATATGGAAAAATATATTAACAGCTACTGGAGATAGGAATATTACAATTAAAAAATAAATTTATGTGATTTGATCATGTACAATTCAGGGCAGAATATTAATAAAACAAGTAAATAAAATTAAGTGGAAGAAAAAGAAATTAAAAGAGTTATGTGACCTGGCTTAAAGTTGCATCAAAAGAGAACAAAATAGAGTTAAGATCTCATATAGATCTCAAAAAGACAATTGGAGGATTCTTAAAAGA
>JXCR01145986.1:85164-95341 GCA_002079205.1 Phalaenopsis hybrid cultivar
TTTTATTTGATTAGTTTGATCAAATTGATATACAATCAATTTGACTAATAATTGTCTATTTTTAGTTTTTTTTTTCAAATTTTATTATTATTAGTTTTAGTTTCTATTTAGATAAAAAATTATATTGTATTAATTTCTTTTAATATTAAATGATTCAAATTATATAAATAAGTTAGTGATAAAGTTTAAAATATATATTATTTATTTCATTATTTTAATAAATATTTTTTGATGTTATTCTTTTTATAAGTTGATGAAACTAGAAATAATAAGAACCGAGTATTTGTAATAACTTTGAAAATAATAATAAAATCTGAAAACTTTTCAAATAAAACTTAATAGCATGTGTTGTTGTTTTCGAAAGATTATGTTATAGAAGTAATAAGCATATTCTAGGACAAAATTTTTTGGTAACATTAGGAAGGTGAATGCTAAATTGAGAATGATGCTATAACTTTAATCAAGTATCTTAATCCAGTTGATGGGATGTGATGATATTATTGGTGATAATAAGAAAGTTTATGCAATAACATGCAATGATATTTACTAATAAAAAAAATTATAGTTATAATTCAATGGGTATAAAGACTAACAATATCATTAGAAAATAATTCCAACATGAGTAGAACTACAAATGCAATATAACACATAACAAGTTGGGCTTTAAAAAACATGCAAATCACATAAATAATATATACAATTTGTAATATGTGCAACAATGAGCAACAAAATCTCATGCAAAAACTTATGGCATCAGAGATTATATTCTTACCAAGGATGAAATAGCTTGCAATATAAAACACGATATTATGATTACGCATTAGTTCATGAANAACAAAATTTTTGGTAACATTAGGAAGGTAGAATGATGCTATAACTTTTATCAAGTATCTTAATCCAGTTGATGGGATGTGATGATATTATTGGTGATAATAAGAAAATTTATGCAATAACATGAAATGATATTTACTAATAAAAAAAATTATAGTTATAATTCAATAGGTATAAAGACTAACAATATCATTAGAAAATAATTCCAACATGAGTAGAATTACAAATGCAATATAACACATAACAAGTTGGGCTTTAAAAAACATGCAAATCACATAAATAATATATACAATTTGTAATATGTGCAACAATGAGCAACAAAATCTCATGCAAAAACTTATGGCATCAGAGCTTATATTCTTACCAAGGATGAAATAGCTTGCAATATAAAACACGATATTATGATTACGCATTAGTTCATGAANATTAAACTATTTTCAAATAATGTTTCAATATATACAATAAGAGTTAAATCTTGCTCCAACACTTAACATCCAACAACTGTGTAATTAGGGTTGTCAAAATGACTCTTTATTTGTTAAGCAAATAAGTCGAACACGAACTCAAAAAACTTTTTGTGTTCGAATAATAAACGAGCCAAACACGAGCTCCTCGTGTTCGACTCATTTAAACCCCTAAATGCCACATTGGCATGATATTCTAGTAGGTCATGTGTAACCTATTGAGCTCAAGTTGCTCACATTTGTTTCCAATTTTTGCTCATTCTAATTGACTAAATGTTGTTGGTTTTCATTGAAATTTTGACTTTAGGTATGTATGTGGCTATAGATATGTTATTTTAATAACAATTTATTTAATATTTAATTTTTTATAGCCTAAAAATCATTCACAAGATGCTGAAAATTGACATCTGCATCATACTGAGTGGATTAGTCTTGCAAATTTATTTGGTTAGATTANTTATTTAATATTTAATTTTTTATAGCCTAAAAATCATTCACAATCTACACAAGATGCTGAAAATTGACATCTGCATCATGCTGAGTGGATTAGTCTTGCAAATTTATTTGGTTAGATTATTATATTATCAATTTCGGCAGACTTGTGGGGCTCCACAATTAAAAATTTGGTCATTTCCATACATAGCACCAACTTCTTATGTATTTTAATATGGTATTTTAATAAAATTATGATAATTGAAATTTCCAATTATTTGGGGCCTAAATGAATTTATAAAATTTGCTCCCCCCAAAAATAGAAATTATAGAGCAAATAATAGACTGATGATATGTGAAGCGTAATAATTTAACGTCTCAGCATCAGAATAAAAATCCAACACGCACAGAAATAATGAAAAAAGTTACATAAGAATATGCAGACTTTTTATATGAATACACGTTAAGGGAAAAAATCATGGAGTTTAGCTCAATTAAAAGAATTCAATATAGCTTTACAAATACAATGACAGACCTTTATCCTGCAACTAGGAAATGAGTATAATATTACACCAAGTACAATGTTTATCCGTACACAGTATACATAAATATTTGTNTTCATGGAGTTTAGCTCAATTAAAAGAATTCAATATAGCTTTACAAATACAATGACAGACCCTTATTCGGCAACTAGGAAATGAGTATAATATTACACCAAGTACAATGTTTATCCGTACACAGTATACATAAATATTTGTCGTATTCTGAATACATCGCTCGAGAGTAATTGCTAGCAGGAGTTATCGTCAGGTCTTTTTTAGATAGTCTTTGAGGTACATCATTGCACGGTGTTTGGGATACTTCATTTTTTAACAGAGTTCTTTGTTACTTAACATAGTACGTTGTTATTTAACAGGGTTCTTCGTTCCCTCAACAAAGTCTAACAACAACAGCAAGCAGGGGGTGACCATCAATGGTTGACGGCGCCCGACAGACAGCGGTCCATGTTGGTAGACGGCCATGGAGGTCGGGAGTTATTGTCGAATTTTCAATACAAAATATCACTATAATTAGGCTCATTCTCTTCCAATTGAAGAGAAGATATATTTATAGCTCTCGAGAATAAGGCATTTTCATCATTTGGTGAATAACTGTCATAATCACCTGATCGAACGATCAACATTGATTCGCCTTTATTATAAGAAAATTTTAGATGATTTGATTACTTTAATGANGTAATTAGGCTCATTCTCTTCCAATTGAAGAGAAGATATATTTATAGCTCTCGAGAATAAGACATTTTCATCATTTGGTGAATAACTGTCATAATAACCTGATCGAACGATCAACATTGATTCGCCTTTATTATAAGAAAATTTTAGATGATTTGATTACTTTAATGANATATAAATAAACTAGTGATAAAGTTTAAAATATATATTATTTATTTATTTATTTTAATAAATATTTTTTGATGTTATTCTTTTTATAAGTTAATGAAATTAAAAATAATAAGAACTATTATTAAGGTATTTGTAATAATTTTGCAGATAATAATAAAATATAAAGACTTTTCAAACAAAACTTAATACCACGTGTTGTTTTTTTTCAAAATATTATGTTATAGAAGCTATAAATATATTCTACAATATTTTTTTGGGTAACATTAGGAAGGTCAATGCTAATTTGAGAATGATACTATAACTTTAGTCAAGTATCTTAATCCAATTGATGGGATGTGATGATATTATTAGTGATAATAAGATAATTTGTGCAATATCATTCAATGATATTTACTAATAAAAAAAAATTGTAGTTATAATTCAATAGATATAAAGACTAACAATATCATTAGAAAATAATTCCAACATGAGTAGCATTACAAATGCAATATAACACATAACAAGTTGGGCTTTTAAAATCATGCAAGTCACATAAATAGTATATACAATTTGTAATATGTGCAACAATGAGCAACAAAATCTCATGCCAAAACTAATGGCATTAGAGCTTATATTCTTACCAAGGATGAAATAGCTTGCAATATAAAGCATGATATTACGATTACGCATTAGTTCATGATGTTATCTAATATTCACGTAATGTATTATGATATTATTATTCTAGTAAAAATCGAATAAAATTATGAGAACTCGTGAGAGGAATGTAATTATAGATTTATAAAGTGATATAATTATAATTACATTGAGTATAAAAATATGTTTAATTAGTTCTAGTCGTAAAGCTAACTCTAGCTTACAAATCCTTCTCTCTCTCTCTCTCTCTCTCTCGCTCCCCACTTGCGGTGGGTAGAGATATAAGTGGTTTATGAATTTATAATTGATGTCAAAATATAGACAAATGAATGTATAAATCAAAGTGGGGTTGTAAGAAGCAAAACATATTCAATATTTTTTCAAAATAGAAAATTTGAATTATTATTTTATGGTTTGATAATTTATTATTTAAAATGTTTATATTGTTGCTAATGAAAAATGCTTCTAATTGATGCTAGTTTTCACAATCATATTATACTTATTAGACAAGTTAAAATACCATATTAGTTTACTTTAAATGTTTGTTGTTATTCATGTAATGCCATTAGAGTTGTCAAAACGGCTAGCTGTTCGCGAACAGCTCGTGTTCAGCTTGTTAAGAAGCTCGTGGTCGATTCGTTCATTTAGTTAACGAGTCAAACACGAACAGAGATTTGTATGTTCGTGTTTGAATCTTTTTGGCTCGAAACACAGCTCGTCAATTATATATATATATATATNATTTCTAGACCTCAACCAAAAGTGAGGTCAACAACACTTTTTGTCAAAACGACTTGTTTACACCCCTAAATGCCACATTTGCACAATATTCTAGTAGGTCATGTGTAACCTATTGAGCTAAAGTTGCTCACATTTGTTTCCAATTTCTTGCTCATTCTAATTGACTAAATGTTGTTGGTTCTTATTGAAATTTTGATTTTAGGTATGTATGTGGCTATAGATATATTATTTTAATAACAATATATTTAATATTTAATTGTTTATAGCCTAAAAATCATTCACAATCTACACAAGATGCTGAAAATTGACATCTGCATCATACTGAGTGGATTAGTCTTGCAAATTTATTTGGTTAGATTATTATATTATCAATTTCGAGGGCTCAACAATTAAAAATTTGGTCATTTCCATACATAGCACCAACTTCTTATGTATTTTAATATGGTATTTTATTAAAATTATGTTAGTTGAAATTTCCAATTATTTGGGGCCTAAATGAATTTATAAAATTTGTTCCCCCCAAAAGCAGAAATTATAGAGCAAATAATAGAGTGATGATATGTGAAGCGTAATAATTTAACGTCTCAACATCAGAATGAAAATCCAACACGCACAGAAATAATGAAAAAAGTTATATGAGAATACGCAGACTTTTTATATGAATACACGTTAAGCGAAAAAATCATGGGGTTTAGCTCAATTAAAATGATTCAATATAAGTTTACAAATACAAAGATAGGCCCCTATTCTGCTACAAGGAAATGAGTATAATATTGCACCAAGTACAATGTTTGTCTGTACACAGAATACATAAATATTTGTCGTATTTTGAATACATCGCTCGAGAGTAATTGCTAGCAGGAGTTATCATCGGGTCTTTATTACATAGTATTTGAGGTATATCATTGCACGGTGTTTGGGATACTTTATTTTTTAACAGAGTTTTTTGTTACTTAATATAGTATCTCGTTATTTCAGAGGGTTCTTCGCTCCCTCAACAAACTCTAACAACAACAGCAAGCAGGGGGTGACCATCAATGGTTGACGGCGCCCGACAGACAGTGGTCCATGTTGGTAGACGGCCATTGAGGTCGGGAGTTATTATCGGATTTTCAGTCCAAAACATCACTGTAATTAGGCTCATTCTCTTCCAATTGAAGAGAGGGTATATTTATAGCCCTCGAGAATAGGGCATTTTCATCATTTGGTGAATAACTGTCTTAACCAATCGATCGAACGATCAACATTGGTTCGCCTTTATTATAAGAAAATTGTAGAAGAATTGATTACTTTAATGAATTCAGAATCGGGTGATCTTGGTCTCATTGGATTTCTCATTTTCGAGACACTCGATTTGACTATAGGCACATCAAAGTTAGAGTTCATTTGACCCTCAAATTAATCACTCAAAACCTTTAAAAGTGGTTTAACAGCTTGATCTGGGCTAGATTCGGCTTGGTTTGGATCAATTTGGGAATTATTTGGTTCATCTCATTGAGCGGTTAGTTTGACTATAAGTTTATTGAAATAAGATCTATGGATGATTTTTAATTTAAATCATAATAATTCTTGCTAAAAATGCATCAAGATTTGTGATAGATGGCAAAATTAGCTGAGTTATCTCATATTTTTAATTGATTTTGTTTTATTATCTGAAAATAATCAAAGTAATAAAAATAAAATTAACAAAATGGTGTTTGACCACTGTGGTGGTCGGCAAGCGGCACTTGGTAGCATCGTGAGATACGTGAGGAATGTAAGCCTTAGGATAGAGATTGGCTGGTGGGTCACGGGTCAGCAGCGATTCACGGGCTATGTGGGAAAGGCTAGAGGCATTGGGGCTCGGGTCGAGCGACGTAGTGCTGGTGGTTACGCGAGCTACCAACCATAGTCAGTTGCTAGGAGAGGGCATGGGCAGTTATGTGGATTGATAGGTTGAGTTGGGATAGTTTAGCAAAGTGGGATTAAGTCGCATGGCAAGGAGTGGCTGAGTTAGCATTCCAAATCACTATCACACTAAACGTGCATGTCATACATTTAGCAGCTGGCGGGCTAGGTTAGTAATTCGGGTTGCAATCACTTGGATCTTGTACGACAGCCACAAATCATTAGGGAGGTCGTGGATTAAGCTATAGCCACTAGATCAAGTTATTGTTCAAGCTGGTTTCCTTTTAAAAATGACAATTTTCTTTATTTTTGGCACACAAGAAAACCAAAATTTTGGCTTATAAATAAGCCTTAGAGAGAGGGGAGAAGGAACATTTCCCCTTTCTAGGCCAAAGTGTCACTTAGAGTTCCTTGGTCTGTTGTTGTGCCTCTTTCTACACTAATGTTGCACAATCAAGAAATTCTTTGGCATGCTATAGTAGCGTTACTTTTGAGTTTGTCATACACAACTCAGTGTCCCTTGTCCTATAGTTATACCTCTTACTATGCTTGTGTGGCGCACCACCAGAGTTCTTTTACGGTTTGTTGTTGTGTCTTTTCAAGAACAAATTTCAATGCTTCAATATATCAATGTTCGGAGAATCGACTAATTGAAAGGCAGAGAAAGTACCAAAATTTTGAAGAAATGATATCGATGCTTACAGAGGATGAATTAGAAAAAGCTTCACTTTATGAATGAAATGGTGAAGAAATTACCAACTCCTACTTATCAAGATCGTTCCCTCTTCCTAGATACATTGTAATTTACTAGGAAAATTTGTGAGTTCTTCTACAATTTCAATTGATGAATGAATTGTTGGAGATTTTAAATGCTACTGGGGTTAGTGCTTGCAGTTCTCATGTTGGGAGATAGCGATAGTTATCAGACTAATTGCCTTCTTCAGAAAATGAGGGGTTGAGTTAAGGTCGGAGATCATAGTCAAGCTTGGTGGGTTTGCTAGTGAAATACACAAACAAGTATCATTCAGAAGTATGGTATTAGATCTTTCCACTAAGAATTCAATACAATATTGATCTGTTGATTTTTTTTTTTGCATAGAATGAACAGGGATTTCATGAAAGTGTTTTTTTATTTATCTTCTGATCACAGTGGATGAGATACTACAAATGCTCGGATTTCAGAAACTCGGAGATTTGTAGTTCGAGTAAAAGTACTCAAAAACTTTGAAAGCAAGGAGTTTCTGTTTAAGAGATTTATTGATCCATCCAAGATGATCTTTTGTGATGAGGTTGAAGAAATCTTAGAAGAAGCGCCTCAAACCGACTCTTGTTGGAATTCCAAAGCAACCCTTGTAGGACAATGACTATGAGATCGTTCCTTTAGAGCAAAGTAAGTGGGGTGAAGGGCATAAAACCCTCTGGCCAACCCTTCTAAGATCCATATTCTAGAGGGCGCGTTGATTCACTTATGGACCAAATACCAAGAAAAATGCAAGATTTCTATACATGTGCCAATTTTGTTGCTTTATACTTCTTTTATCCATCTAACATAAAATTATTTATTTTAGATGGGTAAGAAGATGGACCTTGGAGTGGGATTCATAATTTCTTTGAAAGAGTGGAACTTCAAATTCTTAAGATCAAGTTCCTCTGTGAGAATTTTAAATACTGATATGATGCTAAGGTTAAGGAAGTTGTTGCCTTTGAAAGTCAGTTGACAAAGTGCATGATAGAGTTGTCAATGATGACAACTTCTTATTATGACATCAAGATCTAAATAGTACTTGAGATTAGTTCTTAGAGGTACGAACTAACCTTAGCCAAAGTACAAAGAACCTAAAGACCTTGAGAGTGAGTATATCTGCAATGGAGGAAGAGATAAGAGATTAAATTATGAGAAGAAGGTTGATATTACAGGAGTTGGCTTAAAGATAGTGAAGGACTTAAAGAGCTCAGCTGGTTTCAGAAGCATCACTAGGGATCACGTTGAGGAGGCCCGTGATCATATTTATGCAGTTGAAGTATAAGAGCTACATAAAGAGTGTATCAAGGAAGGATTCATTCAGGATTATTTGAAGTGGACTCCAGCAGTATACCGTCGGACCGAAGTTGACATAGAGGGGCTTACTCTTAGTCAGGGCTCCGAAGATCCTCACTCCTAGTTAGAAATTGAAGAAGTGAAGAGTTACAAACATGAGCACATCCTTGATGATAAGGAGATATTGTAGTTAAACAGTAAATGTTAACCGAAAAACAACTGTGTAACTTAAAACCAAAACAAAATTTTGATCTTCAACATATTATGAATACTACCGAAGCTTCAAATACTTACTAACAAGCTATTTGACACTCTCATTGGGTGCAAACTATGTCGGAAGAATTTATTGCACTTCAACAGCAGGACACATGAACACTTGTTACCCCTCCTACAAATGAAAACATATTAGGATGTAAAGAGAACTTTAAAATTAAATATCATGCTAATGGATCCATCGCTCGTCACAAAGCTAGGTTAGTTGTTCAAAGGTTTCAACAACCGCACGACATCGATTATAATGACACTTTTAGTCATTTTACAAAATTTATCATTGTTTCATTTACTTCCAAACATTGGAAATTTTAGCATCTTAATGTTTCCAATGCTTTTTTACATGGTAAAGTTAATGATAATGTATTCATGGCTCAACCTCCATGTTAAACAGAAAATAATTATTCTCATTATGTATGCAAATTACAAAAAGCTATCTCTGGACTAAAGCAAGCTTCATGTCAATGGTAATCTACACTCTAAACTTTTTAAAATAGTCAGAAATTTATTTTAAGCACTATTGATCTATCTCTTCTCATTTACAATCAAAATCAAATTTGCATTTATCTATTAGTTTATGCAGATGACATATTATTCATTGGAATTCCACTACAACTATTCATACCTTAATTAACACTCTCAGCACTCAATTTAACTTAACACAATTAGGCTCTATTTCTTATTTTCTCAGTTTACGCATTCACAAAACCTCCCAAGGGTATTTTTTAAACCAAACTCAATACTTAACTCAACTATTGAACAAAACATGCATGTCTCAAGCCAAACCTGTCCCAACTCCCCTTCCCACTCATCATCATAAATAACTCGACATTTCAACACACGTGACAAAACCGGGTCAGTATAGAAAAATCATGGACTCACTAAAAAATGTTGTTGTTACCCGTCTTGACTTAACCTTCACGATCAATTATTTAAGTCAGCACATGCATTAATATGATTTCATACATTATCAAAAATTAAAAAGACTACTTATGTATCTAAAAGGATCCATTCACTGTGGGCTTTCCATTTTTTTAGTTCTATGCTTTTAAGTGATTATGTAGACGCTATCTGGGTCAGTGATACTACCGACCGAAAAATCTATTTTGGGCTTCTGCATTTACAACGACGGCAATCTTAAATCTCGGTCAGTAACGAAACAACCCACAATGGCTAAGTCCTTTACTGAAGTCGAATACAGGGCTTTGGAATCATTGAGTTCAGAAGATAGTTACAAGAACTTATCAACACACCCATTCCTCCCACCACTCTTTACAATGATAACACCTCTACCATCGCCTGAACGCACAATCCAGTATTTCACTCTCTGACCAAAAACATTGAAGTCGGTTATCATTTCATCAAATATCACATTCAACTCAAACACATACATCTACAAAACATTACGATTGAAGTTCAAATTGCAAACATACTTACAAGTTTGCCACGTAACAAATCTACATATATATATATATATA
>JXCR01145986.1:149499-173566 GCA_002079205.1 Phalaenopsis hybrid cultivar
ATATATATATATATATATATATGTTATTATTATTATCATTATCATTATAGGGCATTTACGTACATACCAACTAATTCCTATGTAATTACATATTTAACATCAAAACCTTACTTTTAAAATAATGAAATACATATTGTCATGCATAATCAAGGTGACAGACTTATAAAAATTAAAACTTTGATGTTAGATATGTAAACTCATAGATATTATTATTATTATTATTAGTTCTACTTTAGCATATATATATGTAATTGTTTTCATCTTTATCTCATCTTTTCTGTATGTAGAGTTAATTTTTTATTGTCTTTCATTCTCTTTGGTCGTGTCACATCATTCGATATTAGTCTAATGTGCTTCACTTGAACCAATTTCGTTCATTTGGTTTCATATGAACCATTTTCCAATAATAAAACAATTGACAAGTCTTGAGCCTTTGCGTGATTGATCTTTCTTCCATCTTCTAGAGTTTCACCCACAACATCAATAGTGTTTTTTTTCCTTTTTATGCTTTGAATTTAGGAGTTATTATTATTTTTATTGATATTTTGTCAACAAATTGAGCCTCAATTCCGCAAGTTTAAAATTAAATTGACCATCTTGAGAAGACGAACCCTTTGATACCATGACTGATTTGATCTGGGTCCAATCAAGCCTAGATCTAGCCATTAAAGCACTTTTGGAGGATTTAAATAGTTAATTGAGTGGTTAAATTAACTTTAAGTTTGACATGCTTGTCAAATTGAGTATATCAATGAAAGAAATTTAATGAGGCTAAGGTCACTCAATTTTGAAGTCATCAAGGAATTCAAATCGTCAAAATATCTTTTATGATCAAGAATGATCAATATGGGTCGTTTGATTAGTTGGTCGAGGAAGTCATTCACCAAATGACTAAAATGTCATCCTCTATAACTTATCAAAAGACCCCTCTCTTCACTTGAGTAGGGAGAAGGGGAAGAGATAAAATTTTAGGGATTGTTCTGACTTGAAGACCTGAATATAACTTTAGGCCTCCATAGCCCCCAACCACCGCCTTCTTTTCCCCAAAAGTAGCTACTAGTAGCAATGTCAGAGTCAATAATCCATCAACCCCACTATTGTTTTCTTAATTATGAAGAACCAGTTGCACCCTTTATCCCAAATACGTTCATAACGTATAACTCCGTATCACATAATGAGATTTTTTTTGTGTGAATGGAGAGAACAACCTTGAACATCACATATTTGTTAGGGTAATGTACCTCACACTGAAGTTCTTCAAAACTCTAAGAATTTAGAATCTTCAATATGTCCTCTTCTACGACATCAAGAGGAATTGGTTGCTCCTTTAGTATTTTATTTTTCTCATGAAGAAACCAATCATTTTCTTTTTTCAATAAGAAGAATCAATTGAGTAATTTTTTAGAGCATGTCTCCTTCAAAAGTATAACAATTTACTTCTAAAAGTGATATGATATTGAACACCATAACAAACTTACTTCTCTTTGCCACTGTCTCTAATGACATTGTCACTTCACATTCCCTAAAAAAGAAATCAATCCCATAATGACTCTCATGGCCAAACAAAAATGTTGGAAAAGATATACTCCGCATGTTTACAAAATACTCACTAGCTCAGAAGCTGATGAAAATTGAAGGCATGCATGTAAGCTCGTCTCATAAATAATAATGTACCCAAACAAGATCAAGTAGTTTGAAAGTGAACTTAAAAAAAAAATCATCAAAATATCATTAGCAGTCGTCGACATGACATCATCGATCATTATTAATTTTTGAAATATTTTGTAACCTAAGTTTCATATAGGTGAACAGGATTCTTTCATTATTAAGATTTCCAAAAAAAAAACCAAAAATCTTTAGTTAAATGCCCTTATTGGAGCACAACTATCTCAATATGTATAGAAAACATCAGTTTGAACCCAAAAATATTATTGGTATGGGTGGGCAACAACGATCTCACCAACAGCCTGAAAGTAAAAATAACTTCAATTTGTGTAGATGACAATAACCTCAATATGGGTAAGCATAACCATCCCGAAGAAAATAAACAACTATTACTTATAAGCAATATAACTATAATTCGTAGAGGAGATGTGTGGCTTCTTTCCCCCTCAAGCGGGGTATTTATTGTCAAATCTTTATAAAAATGAGGAAAAATTCAAATTTTGAAGGTACACTCTGATAGTGAAGTCACGGGTATGCACGCGCAAGCAAAACGGCTCGTGTATACATATGCAAACGCACTAGAACAGTTCACTAACTATTTTTATGTGTGTGAACCGTTATGCTGCCACTCAAACTTGCACCCACACATTCTTGTATGTTTCCACACGTACATGCACTCCGCTATGCACTTTCTGTACTCGTCGGACCATGCTACTTTCTTCGACATGCTATTGTGCTCATTTACTCTCAAGTGCGTACATATGCACACAAGCATACATGCATGCCTACGCGCGGAAATTCCTATCACCACTAGAATTCCATCAAGGACCACCACCACTATAGATCACCATCACTCGGCCGACGCTGAGCCACCGCACTATATTGAACCACAATCGCTGAGCTATAGCCAACACCGAACAAACATCATCCAACCGACATCGAGTTGTTGTGGCAATAGGGATAGTGACAACATGACCGAGTTTTTTCAAGAAGGCTTTATTTCACCATTTTTCTGCATTCCAGACTCAATTTTGACATCTTTAAATCTAGAAGAAGCATCAATAAATAAATTTAAAATTTTTGAAGATTCTTATTTCAATCAACTTGGATATTTCTGGAATATCTAATAGTATTATAGAGACTTTTCCAATGACTTATATTTTTGAACAACATATATATTGGCATTATAAACAGAGGGACAACTGTTGTGCCATCAAAAAATTAGTTTCATCAAACAAGAACCTTGAAGCATTTTGAGCGAGAAACATTCTGAATTAAAATTTAAGATCATCTGAGTCGGAATTTTAGAAAATTTATGCACAAATTGAATCTCCCCTAATGATATTGAAAGTGTTCCAATCCGAGTTCAAATCAACCTATATAGAACATTTAAAGGCTTTGGTGCATCGACTGGAAGACCAAACAATCTCAAAATTTGGCATGCTTATTATCAATTTGAGAATCTCAATGATAGAAATCCAATGAGCCCAAGATCATTCAATTCTAATATCGTTTTGACACTTAAATATTGAAAAAGTTAAGTGTGATCAAGGGAATTAATATGGAATGTTCGATGAGGTGTCTTGGAAGATTGGCCAATTTTACCAAAATTTTCCTTTTAAAAGTTATAAATAGACTCCTGCTCTTCACTTTGATTTATTGTTAGTCACCTGAGATCGCGGTAGACTACTAGTGTTCGTCACTGACCACTAAAGGTTGTCATCAGTCACCAGAAGTTGTCGTCAACTACTAATCTTTGTTTGTTATTTTGACCCTCAATTATTGAACTAAGGTAAAAGAGTACTTTTGTAATGTGGTACCACTCACCTACCACATCTCACTTACCTCTCACCTACCACTCTCTTGCTTCTATAAATAGAGAGGGTGTGAGGCTTAGGAGAAAGTAAGAGATCTTAAGTTATCACAAAGAAGGAGAGAATAGCTAGAGAGCTAGAGAGGAGGAGAGCATCTTGAAGCCTTGTATCAATGTGTCGCTTGAGAGGGAGGTCATAGAAGGAAGATGAGGGCTAATATCTATGTACAAGCTATGTATTCTCTATTTCTTTTGCCTTAGTGAACTATTTGATTGATTTCCTCCCGTGGACGTAGATCCAGTTGGATCGAACCACGTAAACGATCTGTGATTGCTTGTGTTCTTTGCGTTTCATTTCTATGTCAGGAAGTACATATCTCACAATATTATCGTTCGCCACCAACTATGACTTTGAACAATAAGCAATTACTACAACTAACTACGAATATTATATCCAACAAATACAATTGTTGAAGTCCAATTATGATTGTTGTAGCCAAACTACTATTATAAAACCATAATAATATTTTTTTTTTTAATCTCAACTTCCTCAATACAAGTAAGGGGTGAACTTATGTGCTCTTGATTATATAGTATATGATTTTAATTAGGTCAGACTCATGTTTCTTTTCTTTTCATGATTTTTCCACCTAAAAAGTCTTAGTATCTCCTCCTGTTTTTTTTTTCTTTTGTCTTAATGTGTCTATTAAATCTTCGTGCAATACAAAAAGAGTTAAAATAGTGATGTATTTGATGTGATAGGAGGTTTTGCATGGTATAAATGTAAACAATAAAATTTAGGTGTTAGGTATGTAAATTAATAGGAATTTGATGATCTGTATGTAAATGCCCCGAATAATAATTGAGAATCTCAATCATAAAGAAACTTTTAAAAAAATAATATAATTCTTATTTGATTAATTATATTTTATACTTAAAAATCCAATAACTATAAACCAATTAAATCAAAATAAAATTATGATTTGTAATATATTATATTAAATAATCCTTGTAATAATGATCTTTAATGGGCTCTACATCATATTAAAATGTAGCACTATTTAGCTACATGAAGTTCTTCATCACCAACCATTGATTGATTTTAAATATAACATCTCATTATATTTTTTTCATAAATAAATGGTCATAGCAATTGTCATTGGCTAATTTAATCAAGTGTTTAAATTTATTTAATTTTTAATTCAGATTTGATTTGAGTTCTTGCCGACAGAGTTATTATTCGTTCTTAACAGTTTGCATTGTTAATTTAAATTTAAATGATATTGAGTTAGCATGAGATTGAAAGTAGTCGAGGTGATTCTTTTCGTAAGGAAAAGAGAGGTGGATTGAATGATCGTGAATTGATTGAAGATTGAAGATGTTTGAGGGTAGGACTTATCCTTACTGGATATTGATGAATGAATTGGAGTTATTACGTCGTAAGTTGAAACAAGTGAAGACAATTTAACTTAAAATTGGCAATGTAAGAGGATTTAGAACTATTAGAAGAATAGAGTGAAATTCTTGATGGTGTTAAAAAGGCTTTTGAGTTTTCTATATTTTGTGTATTTTCAATATCTTAAATAAGGAGAATTTGGATATATTTATTGATTTAGTCGAGGGATTATAGTCTTTATTCATTAGTACATAAGATTATTTTATAAGTTTGTCACAAATAAATGCACCAGATCTTACCCTCCATTACTAAAATATTGATGGGATTTTTCTCCTTTGGTTGGCCTATTTAAGCTACAATAATGGGTTAGGAGGAGCATCTACTTTTGATAGTGGTGTTCTAATTGCCTACTTGACATTTAGTTGCCGAATAAAATTAACATAATGTTTTAGATCTTTGTGCAATTGATCCAAGGAGTAAACAAACAAAAAATTTGAATTGTGGAATGAAGCTAATAATTCTAAGATGAATCTGGTCACAAAAATAATGTTCAAGATATGTTTTTATTGCCATATTTCTTAAAATTTTCATCACTTTTTAAACAATCATGTGCCAGAAATAACTCTATGAATAATAGATCAACAGAAGGTTATATGTGTTATGGGAAGTCCAAAATTTTGATGATAGTTCCACCCTTTGATAAATGTACTTTATATACAAATTAATGAAAAAAAGGCAGAAAAGGAGTTTGTTCAACAGTAAATCAATTTGACTTAAGTTAGTTCAGTTATTTCAAATTCAAATAAAAAGTATGCTTAAATACAAATAATGTCAGCGGTATTAGAATTATTACATTATACTGATTGGATTGGATCAACATTATAAGAATTTTATTGGTACTTAAAATAAATTTTTAAAACCATGATTTGAGTGATTTAACTTCTTGGAGTGTTTTAGTATTTTCTTTTTATATCAAATCTTATGCTTAATTAGATGGGATATCTTACTTTTTGACTTCAAATTTAATTTTTTTCCAATATATATTGGGACTTCAGATAATTGTTCTATGAAATGCAACATAGGAGAAGTTTTTAGATGTGGCAAATCCCTAGTTGCCAATATAAACCTTCCCTAATTGTTGTGAACTATCTTTTTTCTCCCACGTATTATACATTTCACTCGTACAAAAGCTTTAGATTTTATAAGATCTACACTATCTGAATTAAGAGTGAGATTTCTACAATTTTATTATCTCTTGATATGCGTTAAAGTTTTTGTTAAGTCATAATATGTATTCCACAAAGTAAATAAATTGTGACTTTAAATTTGCGCTCAAGAAAAATTAAACAATTTGGCATTTATTGCATACTACTTTTTTAGTCAATTCATCGAACTATAAGAGAACTTATTGGTTGAATTTTGGGTCAATCTGGAGTGCATTCATGAATTACTTTGAAGTGTAATGGCTTGCTAAAATCATTTTAGAGAAGCATTTTTGTTAATTATATTTATAATTAGTTAATAAGCAATCTTAGGGAAGATACAACTTGTATCATTATAAGGCTTCCAATGTATAGGTGGTTAGTTTTAAATTTCAATGTTTGTAAAATGGAGGCTATCCATTAAACATTAACAAATAAAATTAAAAATAATCTTTGGCATAAAATTTTGATAAAGTTAAGCAATTTATATTAATATAAAGGGAGTTTAGTATTTTTTTTATAAAATACTAATTGATTTGGGTGGTCTCTACAAACTTTTTCTTCTCTTAGGCTTTCTGAAAGCTCAATAGGTTGAGCCTATCTAGGACTTTCAATAAGGTTTCTATCAAAGATTCTTTGAAACTTACTTTTTGGTGAGTCCTAGTGAAACTATTGGACTAAAAAAAAACCTTATTTTCTCACTATTCTCTTAGATTCCATGTTTTAATAAGCATATATATTATATTTTAGCGAGGATATTGTCTAATACAAATGTCCCACATTGTTCTCTGATTTTTTAGAACTTCATCAACTTGTATTTTAGGTGAACAACTCATATACTTTACTGAGCTTTCTAAATTATAAGTGAGAAGAGGTTAAGGTAATAATAACCTTACTAAAATTTTATCAAGATGAGTTTTATTTTTTTTATTTATTTTAAGATTAATACAACATATCAAAATAAAATAATTCAAATACTACATAACAAAAAGATTTTAAAATTTTCTGTGATAAAATTTTAATCAATATTGTCATATTTTTTGTTTTAGAAGTGAAGGTATAACAAAATGCATGTTGATGAATGCAAAAGGAACTTACTTAATAAACTAAACCTCTAGATTTTTATAGGAAATTACAGTTTTGTCATGCATTTAGTGATGAACCAAGGAATCAAAGCAATCAAAAGATTCGATCCTTCCCTTGAAACCCTCTGGCATTCAACCAATAATTTCTAACCCATATAAAAAAATGTCAAAAAATTTACCCAATAATTAAAAAAAAAACATTATTTCTTTACTGTTTATGACTTCATGGAATGTTAAGAAGTTGTTATGTGCTTGATAGAATCCTTCATTGTGATGACCTCATTTAAGCACGTTAGTGTTGTCTTTTTATGCCCCTAAATCTAAAAATAGCCAATCCAAACTTAACAACTATTTATTTGTTAATTCAAATAGATATTTTAATTTCGAAGGAAGTTATAGCATATAGGTTAAATGAAACTCCTCTCATTCTCTTCACCCCAAAAGTTGTTGATGAATAACTTATCCATATATTATCCCTTGTGGCCACTCTATGATTTTTTTTTCTCTTTATACTTAGTGGATCTAATTTCCCCCTATCCCTCTATAATTTCCAAGCTTTTAGATATTTGGATCACTTCTCTATTATAGTTCCTTTGATGTGTACCTTTTTTGTTTACCACATGCATCTTCTTACCTTCTTAGGACTAATCTTACTCAAACTTTGTCTTATCCATATGAGTTGGAGGGAGTCTCAAAAATTGTAAGAAAGTTACCACTTACCATCTATTTGTTGCCTTCTTTGTCATATTTGATGAGCAAGAAATCATTGAAAGTTCAATAACCACTCTTCCCCTTCTCTATTCTACAAAATCTATCATACCCTATTATCCAAAGCATGAAAATAGAAGAGATCATGAAAAACCGGCTTTTTATTTTTTTCTTGCATGGATTTTTAGTAATGTAGATATAGTGGTACTAAAGTGTTATATTTGAGACATTAAAATAGAACTTTAGTTGTGGAATGTGCAAATAAATGTTTTGAGTGCTACGTACGTAAATCATCCTTAATAATATACTCGGACCTCGAGTCAATAAACTATTCAGCCGACAATTCAAATCACAACAACCCCAATAAATATCCGCTCCTCCACCGCCGGCGAAGTAACTCCGGCGATCCTCGTTTCTACCTTGCTCCGGTAACTGATTAACAAATTTTAACCAGAGCTTAATCCAATATTAAAATTCAAGTATTCCTTCTATGCATTGCACAGCGAGAAAAGAGATAACGCACAAAACAAATATATCTGCCAAACCGGCCGGCAGTAGCTGAAAGCTTTAAAAACCTCGTTGTCGATTGCCTCGCTCCCTTTTTAATTTCTTATAACCCGAGGAGGAAGAAAGTAGTGTTCTTTAAGAAAGAGACGTGAAAAGACCTCTTTTTTGGCGCCATCTGATTCCTATTTCCCAGCGGCGAATGGCAGTCAGCTCTCTAACTCTCNAGACCTCTTTTTTGGCGCCATCTGATTCCTATTTCCCAGCGGCGAATGGCAGTCAGCTCTCTAACTCTCTGTGAACGCAAAAAAGTCGATTTTGAAACAGAAATATAAAAATTCGAAGCAAAATTATCACCATTGATCAAATATTGAATCGAAGAAATCGATTCCTACTGAAAAAAAAAAGTTTTTTTTTTAAATAATTTTTGTTTGAAAATGCTCGCTTTTATCCTCTACCGTCAGTGAGAAATCAAACTTCTGGTCAAAAGCNCCGAAGCATAATTATGACCATTGATCAAATTTTGAATCGAAGAAATCGATTCATACTGAAAAAAAATAATAATAATAATTTTTGTTTGAAAATGCTCGCTTTTATCCTCTACCGTCAGTGAGAAATCAAACTTCTGGTCAAAAGTAACGAGTTTAATACACATTTCGATCAAGGCATTCATCCATAACAGGATTTCTAACCGATTATACTAGAGGAGACAAAATGTTCAGTGAATCAAACAGCCCTCTCTTGGGAAGGAGTTGTGAGAGATCGCTTGCAGTGAGCAATGGCGCTCTGGATTCCATCCTGCTGCTCTAAAAAGGAATCATCTCGCCGCTGCGGCGTAATGGCAACCGGCGAAGTGACGTTAGTCGACAACGCCGACTTGCTTTTCCTCAAGTGCTTGTAAGCAACCTTTATCCGTGAAGCAGCAGCTGGTTTCTGTCTCTTCTTTCCTGTTTTCAAGCTCTCCTCTGCTTCCTTTTCTTCCCCTTCCCACCGCTCCGCAGCTGAAAACCTCAGCTTATCAGAGTATCTCTTCGAAACTCTAACATACAGCGGCTTGATCTTGCTGAGGTACTTCTGAACCACTTCCTTCGAATTAACCGTTCTCTCTTCCGGCGAGGATTGCGAGCCGGCGATGGGGTTCCTGCAACTGCTTTCTCGAGAGAACAGTGAGGCGATCGGCNGGACATCGCCGACTTGCTTTTCCTCAAATGCTTGTAAGCAACCCTTATCCGTGAAGAAACGGCTGGTTTCTGTCTCTTCTTTCCTGTTTTCAAGCTCTCCTCTGCTTCCTTTTCTTCTCCTTCCCACCGCTCCGCAGCTGAAAACCTCAGCTTATCAGAGTATCTCTTCGAAACTCTAACATACAGCGGCTTGATCTTGCTGAGATACTTCTGAACCACTTCCTTCGAATTAACCGTTCTCTCCTCCGGCGAGGATTGCGAGCCGGCGATGGGGTTCCTGCAACTGCTTTCTCGAGAGAACAGTGAGGCGATCGGCGCTTCGTCCACCTTAATGAAAAACTTGCTCGAATGAGAGCTCTGCTTCGGCGAACTCAAAACGTGCTCCGGAGAATGAGTTTTGGGTTTCCGAAACCGAAGCATGAGAACACGCAATCTCGTGGCCGATTTGAGAAAGGAAACGGTGAACTGCGGCCTGAGATCGCTCTCCGGAGCGCTAAAAACCCTTCCTTTGAAGAAGAGATCGTCGGAGGGTGAAATGGGAAGGTGGCGATTCGATTGGCACTCACTCTCATCGGAAGAAGTCATCGATAAGCTGAAATCCTTTTCGTCGTCGTGGTGTTTCTCTCCCTCTTGCGCTCCACTCTGGCTGATCGGGACGGTGAACTCTAGATCGAAGAAGGGGCCATCGTCGTCGGATGCTTCATCGATTGTCTCCGGAGGAGAAGAAATGGCGGCGGCGGCGCGTATGGTGGATACAGCGGCGGCGCCGCCGCCTCCTCTCCAATACTTGAGGAGGCTGAAGGACTCCATGGTTGGGAGAGCCAGCGAGTTTGCTCTGTTTCTTTACTTGCAAGGGGGTGAGAAGGAGGAGAAATGTTGTGAGTTGCAGGGGAAGACTAATAGCTCTGAGAACTGGAAGATGGAAAAGGGAGCGCGCGCGAGACCTTAGACTGCGGAGGAATTGATATTGGTTTGAAGTCCGGTGAACACGCGGATGGAATGAGTCACGTGACACGGCTGTGTGGAGAAATATTTAGGATCCCTTTTTAGCAGTTTATAAGTGCGGGCAACATTTTCAAAACGCCACCTCATTATTTAGAAAACACGTTTTGACAGCTTATTTGAAAACTCGGTTGGGTTTTTACACTAAACACAGGCCGCGGGTTGAACCCGGGGCCGCTCACAGTTTGCGTTTCATGATAAGCTGTTTATCTGGATAAGCACAAGTTGCCCCAAACACACCCTTAGTCTCAAATGTCGGACGACCAATCGTCAGGTGTCATGTCCTCTGATGTCGATGTATATGACCATATGGTGCCCAACGGTTGGACTTCCGGACGTGCAGTATTTGAATTTAAAATCTTCTCCTATAATAAAGAAAATACTACATATTTATAAATATGTGCTTATCAGGATGGATAGAGTTTTGTTTGATTTCCAACAAAAAAAAATAGCATTACGAGGGAACATGATGCCAGTGTAGGATTTTAGCTAAAATGTATAAAGTGCGAGGTTCATTTGTGGGGAAGGCCGTTTGATTTGCTGCAATATATATATATATATATATATANGACACAGCTGTGGGAGAAATATTAGTCTCAGATGCCACCACGTTCGGACGATCAATGGTCAGGTGTCATGTCGATGCATATGACCATATGATGTCTAGCGGTTGGTCTTTCGGACCAGCAATATCTGAATTTATATATATATATATATATATATATATATATATATATATATATTNTATAGATACTTGAAATTTATTTTCTAATTTGTTTTTAATATATTTAAAATTTGTTAAAATTGAATAAATTTTAAATATATTGTTTAATGTAATGTTACTTTTACTATTGACCCTTGTAGCATGTTAGCAATTGTTGCCCGTCACTAGCCATTAACCAACTGGCCTCTATTGTCACCTGACGGGCGCATATTTTATGTTGATTTTATTTTTCTTCGATCTAAATGAGAAAAAAATAAGCCATCTTTTTATTTCAAACTAAGGGGTTGCTTGTTAAGCTGAAGTGAAGGATCTTCTAAAGAATTGAGCCTTCTCTCATCTTTAGTGGCAAACCCACATACTAAGAGTTTGTTTTGGGCAGTTGCAGCTTCAGAGTCCCTAAATTTCAACTACCAATATCAAAGTTTCCATTCCACTCCTGCCCAAAACCATTGATGCTAAGGCAGCTCTTGTATTTGTCCCGCTTCTTCTCACCCTCCTTCCACCTTCACTTCACGCGCTTCAGACTCTCATCCATGAATTTAAAGTCATCATTTTGTTGTTTAGATAAATATAGGTTAAATTAAGCTTAAATCATGCTCAAGGCTTACATACATACCAATCAATTCTTTGTATTCACATATCTAACATCTAAAGTTTCTATTATGGGTCTGTTTTGGGCAACTGCAGTTGTTTGAAGAAGTAGTTGTAAAATTGTTGCAAAATAAATTATTTTTTTAAAGATTACGGTGACCATTACAAATCTATTTCATTTTCACAAAAATCATTTTACAGCAAACAACTATACTTTAACAGTTCAGATTAAAAAAAATAATTTTATACCACAGAATTCTTAAAAAACAACAATAAAACAATTCTCCAAACAAACTATATTAACAGTCTGAAAAACAAAACAAACAGAAAACTGTCCCATACTAACCCTAAATCACTGTCTCTCAAACTAAACTTCAACAAAATGCAAACTTTCAATTATATTAACTCGAAAATAATTTCAGCAAGATTTAAGATTAAATTTCAGCAAAATAAATGTTAGATTCCAGCAATATCGAAGTATTATTTCAGCTAAGCTGAGATTTCATTCAGCATCAATGGTTTCAACAATGTGTAAAGCAATTTGAAGAACATTAACCCAATTTAATGATTTTAATTATGTTTAAGTAAAATAATACAATATGTAAGCAAAAAGGGAAGGCTTGCAATAAAACTTTCGGCTGTATGAAATAGGATTAGCAGCTAATACGATTTAGTAAATTATAGCTAAGGTTAATGAAAATATATTTAAATCATTACATATATGAAATTATAATTAATTTTGTAAATAAGCTATAATGAAATTGTTATGGTATGACTCATATACCATATAGGGACAGATGTTGGATCGAAGCGGAGCGGAGCGGAGCAAAAGAATCTGTTCAAATTGGAAAGTTACGTAGTTGGGGTGCGGGGGCAAAACCCCGCAGTATGGTACAGATGTAATGTTGTTATTACATATTGTGCATAGAGTTTCTTTCTTGGGTTATAAATAGACATATTAATAACCTCAGTAGGTATCCCTGATTTCTGTAAACCCTTTTCTGAATAGTGAAAGGAATCGCCACTCTGCTCCCGAGGACGTATGCATCTTTGCTGAACCTCGTTAAAATCTCTGTGTTCTTCTGGATTTGTGTCGTTACTATTTTTCTTCGCCCTAATTTTCTCAACAGAAATGATTATAAAATTATAAACAAATATACGAATTTGATTCTCATCACCTTCATCTTTCGCCACATTCACATTTGCAGCATATATAAACATTGCTTCATTGTAAATATTTTTTTATTTTTCTGCAAAATTAACTTTGTGAGTGTGTTTTATGTACTTAATATATTTATTACTAAATAGAACATTGGGCATTTACATACATACACCACGTTCTTATATATTTACTACTCTTGCAAAGCAACTTGTTAAGCTAAGAAGGACTGTGTATATTCTTTAGTTTACTTATTATATTGACATTAAGGCCTCGTTTGGGGCAGCTTAAAATAGTGGGCGGTGTTTTGAAAATTTCGTCTTACTGTTTGAATAACACGTTTATCCTGCGTGCTGGAAATCGTGAATTTTATTTTAGGAATGACGTTGCCCGCGGGATCATACTGGCGATCCGCGTTGCCTTATCGCGTTTTCTCTTGAATTACTCCGCTACCCTCGCGATCGAACCCCTGCCCTTGCGCCTCTCAGATTCGGCATCGCAGACCCGCTCCCTGCTTCGTTCGTAATCTAAGCTACAACTCGCCTCTCGATCAGATTCCCTTTCAATTTTGTCTCCGTTCGGATCAGTTCTCTCCAAGGAAGGAAAGAACTGCAGTCCTTTCCTTCCTCTCCTATTCGCTATTCTAGGGCTTCCTCCTCTCTGAAGTCGACGGCACCGAAGCCCTCTCTTCCTTCCCCTCTATGCCAAAAATCGCATGAGTGCTTCTACCCCTTCATTATTTGCACAAAGCCATCAAGAAGAGCGCAAGAAATCCCTTTCGTTTTGCAAGCTTTGTAAGTTGAAGCTATCCCTATCTCATTTTTGGCAATTGGAACTTTTCAACTTCATTTTGGTTGAATTTTGTGTTCTTTGCCTTATCAAAGGTTTATGTAAATAAATAAGTTCAGTAAATATTTTCTTAAGCAATCCCTATCTAGAAAAGGATTCTATAGGTGTAAGGAAATAAATAAGTTCAGTAAAGCTTTGGCCTTTACATGATGTAAGCTTGTATGATGTAAGCCTTTATATGATGTAAGCTTCTTTGGAACATTTGGAATAGCATGAACTTCTTATATTCAGTCAATGATGGTTTAATAATTCTCATTTAATGCTTTTTGCCAGGGCAAATTTTGGATGGATTCTAATCTTGGCATAAAGAAGGCATCTATTTAGTGTTCTTATTTTATTTTTCTATGTTGTTTACTGTTTTATCGATTAAACTTTTTATATATTTTTCCTCTCACTTCTTGGGAAAATATTTGCGTACATAAGATATACGCAGCGCTGCGTACATTAGGAGTTATTCAAGAGGTATAGGGGAGTTATATCTGGGTTACACCCCCCTGTAACCTCTGTGTAATTCCGTTGTAACCCCCGTGTAACTTATTTGTACGAAACTCATTTGTAGGTTATAGGGAGGTTACAGGGAGGTTACATAGGGGTATAACCCCGATATAACCCCTTTGTACCCCCTGAATAACCCCTGGACGTACGCAGCGTTGCGTACGTCTTATGTACGCAAATATTTCCCCTGAGGAGGGTTTACTAACTTTTCAATAATTGTAAAAAAAAAAAAAATTTATCTTTCCTATAAGACATAAGTCACTTTAAACTATAGTAGTCATTGGATGTGTAATCCTCAATTTCATTTCATCAAAGCTTAATGTGATTCAAATTTCAAAGCAAGGGCAATGTATATATCACTCAATGGATTCACATTTAAACACAAAATCTATGTAATCCTTTAAGCATTTCAATAGAAATAATAACAACTATTGTTGTAGTCATGAAATTCATTTAGCAAATAGTTAAGTCTCTTTTTATTTTAAATATTTGTGTATTAATTTACATTGCCACAAAAGCTCATGCTTTAACATGATTTCACTCATCAATTTTAGACTCATTTTGAACTCTTGCTCATTTATAGATTAGTTTCATAACTATGTTTTAATGCAGATGCAAGTTCGGATTTAAATGAGATCATATATAGGTTCATATTATGTCTTATTCTTTCTAATTTAGATTCAGTTGAGATCATAAATAAATTTGTAGTTTGGATTTCGATTTTGTTAATTCTAGTTTTTGTTTTTCATTTTATTACCATTCAGTGTACATATCATGCACCCAAACTTTAATTTTTTTTTGTTGTGGGAGTTTCTTTGCTTATATGTTTACATTTATAATTTAATTTTTTGAGAGGGGCATCGCTTCCTTTTCAGTCTAACATGAGCTATTCACGAAAAACGAGCCGTTTTGACAGCCCTAGTTATGATGCACATTTTCATCCAATTAGTTGATACACATATTATGTCTTATTTTTTCTCAACACTTAACAAGTTCAAATATAACCAAATGTGTTATTATTTTAGCTTTAATTTATAATATTAAATTACCTTGTTTGCATTTTTTTATTGCATCGGCGAGCAAATAAATATGGAGGATGAAATTTTAAATAAATATTACTGATTTCTTTGTGTGAAAGATTTTTTCCCCTTACTGATCTATATAAGTCTGTATGTTAAGTTATTAACTGTCCAATTTAATGGATTGGTCTTATGTTAATATTTCTTCTATCCAGTGTCTTTTAAGAATATTAAAGTTGCTTAAATATTTGTTTGATGTGATCGAATATGTTTTAGTATTTAGTATTTCTTCTATCAAGTGCATTTTACTTTTGTATATGCAACATATTGGTTTGATGTGATCATATATGTTTTAGTTATATAAATATAAATCAACTTTTTTGTATTTTCTTGTCTAAACATTTTTCTTTAATTTTGTTGAGAAAATAACAAATTTCGCTGCATAAATTATTTATTTAGTTTTTTTTTTTTGCAAATAAGTTGTTTACAAAACACACTAACCAAACAACTAAACAATTTATTCAGAACAGAGGCAGAATGATCAATTTTTCAGAATCAACTGTTTTCCATAAGCGCAAACCAAACAGTCAGACAGCTTATCCGCATCAGCTGCTCATCAGCAGATTATCAGGATAAATTGCTTATCAGTAGAAGCTAGATAAGCTGCAGCTGCCCCAAACAGACCCTAAGTTTCCTTGTCGTTGCCGTTGTAGATGAGGGACTATTTTCTACAACGAAGATTGTCACATCGATTGCATAGTAAAATTGTGATAATTGGATTAATGACTCTCTTATACTGTACATTTGGGAAGTAGTATTTGACTTGATTCCCAAAAAAAATTTATGCAGAATTAGCAAACAAACGAAGATCAAATTCAATTTGACTTTCTCCAAATTCACTAAATTAATGCCCATGACCGACCAACTGATATTCTCATTAAATCGTTGCCAAGATAGAAGTTTAAATTATGCGATCCAAGCTTCACGTTTGCTCCAAAACCCATAAGCTCTTAGGGGGGTAAATAATGCTAGCGGAAGATATTACACTATGATATTTCCACGATGCAATATAATGACAAGTAATATAATTTCCTGTATCTAGAAGCTTCACCTGCTCTCATATAATAGGTAAAGATTGTATCCGATGTATTGTTGAGACGAATTATTGGTCGGCTTTCTTGTTGTTTTGCTTCTTCTAGGTTTCGATTCTGCAAGTTATTAGCAACAACACAGAGTCAATATGAAAGTTTCATTACTCATTAACTTCACATCTTATTACTCATCAACATTTGTATTCTCTATCATCTTCATTATTTTGTTATATAGTACATTGATGAATGTAATAAAGTTTTGTTTGAGACTTTTTAGGTATAATTACATATATATAATGCTCAAAATATTGTTATTTACAAATTAATCATTCAAAACATTTATTGGATTAAGGGCCCGTTTGGGGCAACTTATAAGTGCGGCGATGTTTTGTTTTTGAAAATGCCGCCTAATTATTTGGTTTGCTATCTGCTACGCTTGAGTTTTTTACACTAAACACAGGCTGCAGGTCGACCTCTGCGGACTGAGTTTCAGGATAAGCTGCTTATCCTGAGACGCATAAGTTGCACAAACTAGACCCTAAAATGAAAATTTTGAATTAGCGTTTTATTATAAATTCCTAAAAAACAGAAAGCAAGAGTTGTAAATAACAGTATCTCAGGTGTTTATATGCAAATTCTCCAAATTATTTATTTCCTCGTGTGGGAGTGAAAGGGTGGTTAGGTTAACTTCAAGCTCCAAGCTATCGTGTCAAATCAGAACTCGCCACGTTTCTGTGCAAACGCCGTCAATTGCCATTGGAAACCGTGTGATAACGTTAACGGCGTTAAGTGGAGCTCATATATGGGAACGAATCAGTCCACTGAGTTGGATCGAAGATTCTAGAGAGAGAGTGAGAGAGAGCGGAGATAATCGGAGATTCTTAGATTTTGGCGATGGCGGAGAAATCGGAGACGCTGATGGAGAAGATAGCGGATAAGATCCACGCACACCACGATTCATCTTCGTCGGATTCCGATGATGACAAGCGCAGGCCTTCGGATTCGTCGAACAAGTCTAAGATCTACCGCCTCTTTGGCAGGGAGAAGCCTGTTCATCAGGTTCTCGGTGGGGGAAAGCGTATGGATCTCTTCATTTTTTTCTCTATTTTATGTATTTTGTTCTATCTGTAGCTTGGATTGAAGCGGAAGAGATTTGAATTTTTTGGGGGTTTTGGTAGCGGAAGTGGTTAGTCTTATGTTTAATTTATAGCTTTGATCATGCGAAAATGGGTTTTTTTTTTTTTAAAAATAAAGGGTTTAGGGTTTTTTTCTGCTTTAAAATTTGGGATGGACTCTACGCCATACCGTTATAGGTTTTAGGGGTTTTGATGTGCGAAGTGTTCATCGATCTGTACATTACTATTTCTCCGGAAATGCAATAATGCTGTTTGAAAAAGAAGAAAATTTTAATTGTTACTTATTTTAGGTAANCATTTCTCCGGAAATGCAATAATGCTGTTTGAAAAAGAAGAAAATTTTAATCGTTACCTATTTTAGGTAATGTGATGCTCAAATGGTTGATCTTTAGTTTTCTATGAGAAAATTTTCTAGTAACGGAAAAGCTGCCAAAGTTTTTACCTAATTACACGGTGATGCTTAAAATGGCTATCTTTACTGGTGAGGAAAGAAGCCAAATTTAATGATATTGTTTGCCATATTCGCCAACTTCACCCAAGATGTCAGCTTTCCTCTTCTTTTTTTTTTTTTTTTTTTTTCCTTGTCCTCTACTTCACTTGTTTGGAATCTGGGTAAGATGAATTGGAACTTTTTGCTGCTCATGTGTTTGATGGCTTGGTTTTGTATGCTTTGCACCTATTTGTTTTTTTTTTCTTTCATATGCGTACACATGGATGGGTATCGATGTGATTTCTATGTTTTTGACGGGCAACATTCCTTTTAAGATGATTTAATTTGATAAATAGTATTGACAGCGTTTATTGTTTTAAACTTGTTATTTGAAATTCTTATTTGGATGTCTTTGGAAGGGATTTATTCCTTGGCAGTAGGAAGCATATGAATCTGTCTTTTCCAATTTTCTCATTTTCTACCTTCTGAATTTTTAACTACAGGCTAGTATGAAATTGATTTGATTTGAAGAAATTGCATAGTGGTAGGTGTGATTTGAATTGTGACTAATTGATGCATTGGAAGTGTGTAATTTATGGTTAATTTATTCTTTTGAATATGTAAATAGTTTCTTTTTAAATAGGAACTAATTGTAAATAATTTAAGTTCCTAATGTTTTCTTGGCTCAATCATCCATAATAGCTTTGACTCACATAAAAAGCTCATCAGATCAAATATGGATTAGACACAATTTTTACATCTCAAAACACCCAATAATTGATTTTTATTGTTAAGATAATTTAGATTGATGAGATGAAACTAAAGTACCACGAACGCTTGGCATCAAGTTCAACTGTGTAAGTTAGGCACTGGCACATGTAATTGGAAACTTTTAAAGGCCATGTGAATGTCTAATATTTTATGACTTTTGTGCGCTTATAGTTGAATTGAACGTTTTGATGAGATTAATTCTGCAAATTAAAGATAGATAAATTTTAAAATTCATATGTCCAAAAGACATCATGATCAAAGGGAATTTATTCATATCATCTGATAATGTATTTAGATATTTGGCATAAATAATTGATATGCCCCTTAACAAATTTATGAATAGTTTTTATTTTTACACATTTAAGGTAGAATTTTGAGCTAAGAGAAATCAAACTTCTGTTATAATATCCATGGCACTACACACCATCAGCCAATGCATACTTATAATTGATGTATGATGTCCATTTTCCATTGATGTTTGACTCTATTCTTTAGCTCTTGATCTCCTCTCGTATTAGGAGAATGACAAGTCAACTACCTACCTTTGTCTGACTTTTAATATTTCTAGTCGCTTGTCATTTTATGCCTAGTAACTATTGAACTTCAATATCCCTCAGTTGTGGATGCCCACTGTCCATCTTCTAGGCTCCTCTAACTTGCTTTTGATGGAGGATGTGAGTGGAATTCTAATCATCATTTTATTGGAAGGACTATTACACCTTCCATAAGGAGTATAACATTAAGTTTTGCCTATCACATTAATAACAACACAAATAAATAATTTCCAAACTTCAAATATTTATATATAAGCATTACAAAATATGTAATAATTAAGAAGTTCAATGCGGAGTTAATTTCTTTTGTTTATCTCTTCATTTTCTGCACTATAATATTTGGTTCATTTTCTGTAATGTATCTCTTCATAATTTTATTTCAAGGAAGGATGATTATTAAATTCTGAAGTGATCAATCACTTCTTTCATAAAGAGAGAGATGAATCTAATTAATAAATTCAATAAGCTCTACTCCTTCACCAAGCTTGATGACTCCAAAGGTCCAATTAATCACTTCAACAAGCTTTCCTCCTTCACATAGGCTGATGGCTCCAAAAGCTTCAACAGGAAGATTTTTTAGTTGTAACTTCTTAGTTTTTATTTACAAACTTATCCAATTAACCCAATCAACAAAAAATAATTCCTTGCATGAAAATCCATGCAATGGTGATGGAAAAATTCATGTACTACTGAACTCTCTTTCAACTATGGAATTTTGCATCGCTTTAAAACAAATTGTAAAATGTTAATTCATAGAAACATCAAAGTATTCATTTAATGTCTTGCATCAACACTTCAAGAAGTTTTTCGTGTAAATTTAAGTGTTGTTGATGGAAACATGTTCACAACAATGCTAAAGAAGACAAATATGCAGTGATAGTATAAAGGATTTAATCTGCTTGAGTCCATCATACATGGATTTGGATTTTCTATATATGTAGATAAGTTACTAAGAAATTTATCTATTTATGCTTGGATACAAATACCACTAGAAGAAGAAGTGCTTTGCATATATTATTGTTTTGTTTTCTTTTCTTTTCTTAGGATTTTCTTTGACTTCTTTGACTATGTCGATTTCTTTGACTATGTCGATTGCTTCTTATGAACTGATCGTCGACGCCTTGTGACGTTATCGTTGACATCTTCACCTACTTAGTTCGACGTCTATGATGACTTTGACAACATCTTCTGCTTCCGCGATGACCTCAATTTCTTTTTTGCTTTGCTCGCCTTCGATTGCATCTTGCAAGTCTTCCTTCGACTACTTTCTGCGAGGCTTCCTCTGACTGCTTCCTTTGAGTCTTGCTCCGACTACTTCTTGGGATACTTCGAATACTTCCTACAAAGGCATCATTGGCTCTCTAATTGTCATTCTCTCAAATTTCACATTGACAAGAGAAACAAGACCTTTTTCTTTCTTTATTGGTAGCTCACTCAAAGGATGTGGAAGTGAATCAACTATCCCATGCATGTCTTTCTCTTTTTATAGGAGAAAGTGGATGAAGCATACTGCCTTTCAAGAGAGGAGATGTGCCTTTCAAGAGAGGAGATGTCTTGGGTAAGTTTGACTCATTACCATGGGCATTCTTCTTCTCAACCAATTCTCTTTCTTTCTTTTCCCCTTCATACTACATACAAATCCTTTTATTTTTATTTCTCCGTTGAGTCTTGGTTAATACAGGGATAGTTTTGGAAGATTGCCCAGCTTCAAGGACTAACGGGACACTGAAAATCTCATTTATTACTTCAAAAAACTTAATATTTCCAAAAATTATAGGGACTTCATTAATTTCCATCTACTCGTGGAAACATTGCATTCTAGGAGCAATGATAAAAATGACAGTCATAACAAGGGGAACTTCAACAACCCTCTTCTTTAGGACGGGAAACTCTTCTTCAGACTTGAAGTTGAACTCTATCATTGGCTTCTTTTCAACAATGAATTGGGGGTCTAAAGCGGAAAAAAGCTAAGATGATCATAAGCCATTTTGAGATATCAAATTTCATCGCAAACTTGAGAACATATTCGTCAACTAAATGAGTTAGGTAAAGTTTCAGGTTGATTCTACTTTCAAAGGGGAAAATCAATTCAGGAGACTACCATCTTTCGTGTAATGTATTACAAAGAAGATGTCAATGAGAAATCAACTTTCAAATCTTTGAATCTTAGTAAAGTTAAGATCAAACTTGTTCGAAAGAGAATTCAATAAAAGAAATGAATTTTTATTGAGTAAGGATGAGAAATTATTTTGGTATTTTAAGATTTTTTAGTTTCTGTTTGAGTTTTGTGTTAGGTTTATTTTCGAAGAGTTTTGAATTCAATAATTTTTTTTATAAGGGACTAGTAAAGGATAGAACCAGATCTTAACAATCAAGTTAGGATGTCTTAACCTAAATTAAGGCACAAAACCACATGCAAGGAGGTCTAACAAAGAATGTTCTAAAACTTGCTTATTAGAGATGGTTTAATGAGAGGTTTGGGGACCCAATATTCAAAAATATTGGGTAGACACTTTAAGGATTGAAATGAATGGAAAATCAAACAAAGAAGGAATGTAGTCATGGTCTGTGAGGGGTTCAAATATAATAACAATATTTAATAATACACGCCAGTACCAGAGATGGAAAGAGAAACTGTCCTCAACCGAGTTACTGGAAAAATCTATCAGTTTTTTTTTTTTTAAATTTGTCAGTCCATCGCAGATCTTGATAGATTTCTATTTAATGATTGTATACGTCATTTGATCAAGAATACACCACCCTGAAAGACAAATATACTAAAAAAGAAGAAATGTAGTCATGGTCTGTGAGCGGTTAAAATATACTAACAATGTTTAACAATACACATCAGTGCTAGAGATGGAAACATTACTAGAGATGGAAAGAGAAACTGTCCTCAATGGAGTTATTGGAAAAACCTATCAGTTTTTTTTTTTAATTTGTCAGTTCATCACAGATCTTGAAAGTTTTTTATTTTATGATTGTATTCGTCATTTGATCAAGAATACACCACCCAAAAGACAAAAATATTAACCTGAGAGGTAAAAAATTATCTTGAAATGGATTTAATTATTTGAATGATGAAAATCAATAAGATTTATGGGTCTAGATCTACCGTAAGGTAGGGGGAAATTTTTGATTAATGTAAATCCATAAATTTTGTTGATTTTCACCATCCGAATGATTAGATTCATTTCAAGAAAATATTTCTGCCTCTTGGGGTGGTATATTATTCTTTAAATGACGTATCCAATCATTTAGGTAAAAATCTTTTAAGATCTTTGGTGAACCCATCAAATAAAAAAAAAGAAAACCAACTATTACTAAAGGAGGAAGGCTTGTAATGATGAAAATGAGGTTGCCGAGGATGTGTGGGATATTTTTTGGGTATGAGTTGGATTTGAATTTGAGGCCACACCATCGAAGATGATACATAAGGACACTGAAGTAGGCCATTTGAACAATGATATTGCTAATTCTTTGTGCCATATTGAGCGAAAGAGACTGATAATCAAAATCAACTCTCCAATGCCATGTTAAATTTGGAGAGAGAACCCACAATTTTTTTCTTTTTTTTTCTATTACTTTATCTATGAGACTGATAACTTTACATCTAAAGCATTGAAATAAGCCCTTAATTATAATCAATGAATTATATGAAAGGAAATTATTTTGAGTCAACTATCTAGAGTCTTATCACTTTGTGAAAAGTAAGGACTTTTCTGTTTAAGGATTTTTTTTTTCTATGTATGGAAGGGATAAACGAGTGAATATCCACAATTTAAAATTATATATTTCTCTAAAAAATTATTCCAAAAGTTTTTGCAATGATATCATGTGGATCATGAATTCGTTAGCCCCTAAGGGATGAAGAATGGTTGATGCTATCACAAGCCAATGGCTCAAGTCTTGAGAATGGCTGATGCAAGTAAAGAACCAACAATTTGATCTGTTTCATTTATAATGTTATGGATGAGGCAAATAAGTTGATATCAAAAGGCTTAGGTGATGAGAAGAGCAATTATAAATTAATTTGGAAGATTATTGATCCAAAATGAGAACTTAATTTGCATTGATATTTGCACGACTAAATTTTATCTAAACTCTCAATATCATTTTGATAAGAACAAGTCTACCAATCTTGAAATTAAATTAAGCTGTACCATTATATTGATGGAATGATTATTGATTCAATAGAGAGGGAAGACATCCTTAACTGGTTGTGTTGAAAATTAGAAAGGATTCTTTGGATTATAATAACCTAAAGACACTATAGCCACTAGTTTCTTTAGACACCACTCTTTTGATCTTTTGGCAGTTAAGTTTTTTAAATTTGTATATTTTACTCTTCATGTTTTTCTGTTTCCTTAATTAGCTGTGTGTTAGATTCAATTTGCAGATGGTATTATGAATTACAAGTTTTTGTACTCAAAAGTGTTGAGTATTACATTCTCGTAACCCACAGTGAGCAAAGTTGGAGTACTTATAACAAGTTTTTATTTAGAGGATAACTTACTTGACTTCCATAAGGATAAATTTATTGGGTTACTGTCGGCGCTTAAAAGGGGAAAAGTTAATGTTTGGGGGTCGCCCGTAAGAAGCTGTCGGNATGCCTGTGATATCCACTGTCCTTTAAGCATAGCAAACCTAAATGCATCTCAAAAAGTAAATCCCGAAAGAAACGTCGTCCAG
>JXCR01145988.1:4805-22965 GCA_002079205.1 Phalaenopsis hybrid cultivar
GTTTTAATCTATGTCCATTTACTTTAAATCTATTTCCCGTCTCTGATCTTCAATTTCAACAGCTCCGTAAGTATAAACTTGAGTCACAGTAAAGAACCCTAACCAACGAGACTTCAATTTCCTAGGAAATAATTTCAACCTAGTGTTGTAAAGTAAAACTTCTTGTCCTGGTTCAAAGTTCTTTTGGTTAATCTTTTGATCATGCCATAACTTTAATTTTTCTTTATAAATTCTGTCGTTATCATAATACTCATTTCTTAATTCTTCCAATTCATTTAATTGTAACAATCTCTTCTTACCAGTATTTTTCAAATTATATTTGAATTCTTTAATCTCCCAACATGCTTTATGCTCCAATTCTACTGGTAAGTGACAAGTCTTTCCAAAAATCAGTCTGTAAGGAGTCATTCCAATAGGAGTTTTATAAGCAGTCCTGTAAGCCCATAAAGCAGTATCCAATCTAGTGGACCAATCTATTCTACTAGGGTTTACAGTCTTTTCAAGTATTTGTTTGATCTCTCTATTAGAAACTTCAGCTAACCCACTGGTTTGAGGATGATAGGCAGTAAAGATTCTATGAATAATATTAAATTTTTTTGCCAATCTCTGAATGTATTTATTTCTAAAATGGGATCCTCCATCAATGATAATCATTCTAGGCATTCCGCATCTAGTGAAAATATTTTTCATTAAAAATTTTGACACACTTTTAGCATCACAACAAGGTAAAGCTTGTGCTTCAATCCACTTAGAAACGTAGTCTACTGCAATTAATGTATATAAGTTCTCAACCGAAGGAATAAATGGTCCCATAAAATCTAATCTCCAAACGTCAAAGATCTCAACTTCTAACATGAATTTCAGAGGCATTTCATTTCTTCTAGATATATTTCCTACTCGTTGTTGACCTCATTTTTGGTTGAGGTTTAGTTTTTTCCTATTTAGTAGCCTAAGGTCTAGCCATAGGACTTTTCCTATTGACTATTCCCAGAAAACTAGACATGGAACCCTCACCACTAGAAATTCCAAACTTTTCTCTACTCAGCTTGAAGTTCCACATGTTGCTCTCAACCTCTAAATACTTAGTAGGTGGGGTCACTGCGGGGGAAACTCAAGATGAGTCACCCTTAGGATTGCTGGACCATAGGGTTGACCTTGGGTGTTGGTCTGGAGCTAAGGCACTCACTACACTTATCTGTACCCATAATCACTCACAACCCTGAACTCAAATTTCTAGCCTAGATCCCTTGATCTTTTGGGATACTCATGTAGATGGTCCCCTAAACCTACTAGCCCTAGGGCTATGGTTTGGCTAAGACCACTATGTTAGGACCCAAAATGGGGTTTCCTTTAGTCCATGGATTATTGGTGATGCTTGGTACCTCAAATCTACCAAAATACCCATCTTGGCCTTTTACCCCTAAAGCACCCCCAAATTACCAAAATACCCCTCTTGGGCTCAAAATTTCAAAAATTCCAAAAATTCCCATAAAATCCCAATAAATCCCAAATATTCTCAATTTAATTTCTCTCAACTACCATATGACCCAATTTGGCCAATTTGACCATCTTTAACTAAAATCCCTAAATTGCCCTTTAAAGACCCAAGTTTCCCCAAATCCAACTCAAATGTCCATCAATTTGATATCAATTGACCCCAATTCCAATCTTAAACTCAAATTCACTTTTGATATGACCAAATTAAACCAAGTCCAATCTCAATTGATCCATGATTTGAGCCCAATTTTGATTTGGGTCAAAACTCCAATTTTGACCATATGACTTGATCTCACCAAATTGAACCCATGGCCTAGTCAATCGGCCCCAATTGATGTTGAAAAATCTTGATAACATTCATATACATCAAAATCAACCATCAATTTACCTTGATGAAGTTTCAAATCCATTTGATTTTGGCCTAAATCCAAAATTCCCAAATTTAGCCCCAAATTGAATAAGTCTCCAAATTTCACCCAATTGATTGCCTTAACCTCCAAATTGGCATCCAATTAATCTTTAAAACTATTCATGAGGTCCCTATTGACCATTTAAAATAATAAATTTGGAATTAGCCCAAGGCTAACCCAAGCTAGACCCAAGCTAAGCCCAACATGACCAAATTGATTAACGTTCAAAATTCCTTCAAATTGACCCCCCAATTGGACTCAAAACCACTTACATCCTTCACCAAAGTTGTTCCTTATGATCATATACACCAAATGAAACAATCAATTGGGCCAATTGACATGGCTAGCCTAACTCAAACCCAAGTTTTGGTCATTTGCACCCACTTGGACCCATGCACTAAATGTGACCTAACCACCCTAAGGCCACCAAATTAACTCCACCACAATCATTAGTTAGACTTAGTGACCAGTCCAAACACCATGAAGTCACATAAATCAAGCCATGGAACAAAGGTCCCCAAAATTAAGGGAACTTATTTCCAAAAATGCACATGCTTAAGATATCTTTGCCAAATCCAAGCACATTTGCATTAAATTGCTGTGATGGATTCCTCTGGGTTCCCTGACTTCCCTGAGCCAAGAAGTGACCAATGCCTGGCCGGCCAGCCACCTTGGTGGCTGGAAAATGGCCAAAACCATGGCCAAGACAAGGGATTTTCACCCAATTCAAACCCAAAGGCCAAATCAGCTCAGCTGCTCATTGGAGCTTCTCTGCCCTCCACATAAGCAACCAAATGCACCCCTCAATTGGCCCTGGCATCCAGCCTAGGCCATTTTATTTAAACTCCCCCTCCATGACAAAAGAGGGAGAGCTTGAAATTCCTTGGGGAGACTCTGTAAAACTTCTTCCAGAGCTTCCTGGAGACCTCTTGAGATTAACCAAACCTTCCTTAGCCACTCAAATCCATTGCTTCAGTTCAATTTTGGAGCTCAATTTCAAGGCTAGATACAAAAAACTTCAACCATAGGGCCACCTGACTTGATATTATAACTTGACACACTAGATAACTCAAACTCGTCGCAGCAGGAGCTTGGAGCTAGTATGGTGGGCAGCACGACCATCTTCAACAACAAAACCTGTTTTTTCCAGCTAAACCAATCTTCCTTCCTTAGATTTTAACAACAAAGCCATAGGACTTCGAGGTTGCTTGCTTATGCAACGTAAATCCTCACCTTATCTTTAGGCCTTTGCATAGCCTTGCTATACAATATAAGCCCTAACTCATCTTAGGACTCCGAGGTTGTCGTTTGTCATGACCTAAATCCTCACATCTTCTAGGCTATTTGTGTGATCATTTCACATGAATGTAAGCCCTAACTAATAAAATTTGCAAAATAAAACACTTAAAATATTTCTCCTCAAAACTGAAGCCAAACATTAGTATAACTTGGGAAGTCAGCGGAGTTCTCCTCTGAATCCATGACAACCCCTAGTTCTTCTTCTTTTGGATTCTACAATAAAATGTTCCAAATTTGAACCAATCCCCTTGCACACCTCTATGTCAGATTTCATTGAAGAGTCCTACCCTTTGAAATTCCCTGAAGATAATATTTCCTGATTTTTATCGAGAGTCTTCTTAAGTGATTTTGGTCATTTAGGATGTAATTAACTATAGGGGCTTGCCCTTATAGGAAGCATGNCGATCAGCTCAGTTTCTCCATAAGGTACACTTCTCCTCATAATAAGATCCTTACATTGTTCATATAAATAAGGCTCATCCTAAAAATATGCTTTCGCATCATGAATGAGTTTTCTTTATTGTTGCAATGTCAGCATAGGTGACAAAATATCACTTACAATATAATTAACAATATCATGTCTGTAATTTCCACTCATTAATATTATAAAGTTGTTCATCAGGAAAACTGTCTGTAATTTCGTTGTCAGTGTCGGATAATTCTTAATTTTCTAATCTTGAAAAATGATCATCAATTTGATTATTAGTTCCCTTTCTATTAATAATCACAAGATCAAATTCTTGCATCAAAAGTATCCATCTAATCAACCTTGGTTTAACACCCTTCTTTTGCATCAGATATTTAATAGCAAAGTGATCAGAATGCACAACACATTTAGCTCCAATTTAATAAGATCTAAATTTATCTAAAGCATACACAATTGCTAGTAACTCTTTTTCAGTAACAATATAGTTAATTTATGCTTCATTAAGAGTTTTACTAGCATAGTATATAACTTTAAAAATCTTTTCATACCTTTGTCCAAGAAGCTCCAATAGCATAATTACAGAGGTTTCTCCTCAGCAATTTTCATTGGTGTAAATGGATACTCTAAATCTGGGTATTCATGATAATTTTCTTTTTTGGTATCCACTTTCTCTTTTTCAGTTTCTGTTTATTTTTGCACCCTTGTTTCCAATTCTTTTCCACTTCGTAATTGTATCACTTTAATTTGTTCTTTTCCTTGGTCTTTAGGATTTGGTTCCACAGTACTAGGAAAAGTTCCTAATGTTCGATTACTAAGTGCAGTAGCGATATGCCCTAATTGGTCTTCAATATTCTTAATAGCAGTTCCATGATGTTGTAATTGATTTCCTTGAATCTGTAATTAATTTCCTTGATTCTGTAATTGTTGACCCATGTTTAATATCAGCTCTTCCATAGATAACTTCTTCTCCTTAATTTGAGTATTACTGTTAAATCCTTGAGGATAAGAAGGTCTATAGTTAATATTTCCTTGGTTAGATGAATGTCCTAATGGGTTTACTGAGTTGTTTGCCCATTGTTGATTTGTAGAAGAATTGTTATTCCAATTAAAATTTGGATGATTCTTCCAACCTGGGTTATAATAGTTCGAATATGGGTTGTTGGGTTTGTTAATAGCATTTAAGGTCTCGTATGAAGGTTGAAAATCCACAAATTACCTAGATGAATTTTCTTCCATCATAGGAGGTGTTGAAGAATAATTCATCCCATAATGATCTAAATTCTTTGATATTGCAACAATCTGCGAAGCAAACATAGATATTGCATTAGAATCATGGATACTATTGATATTGCAGCAATCTGCGAAGCTAACATAGATATTGCATCAGAGTCATGGATACTAGCTACTTTTTTAGGATTTACCCTTTTAGAGGAAACATAGATATTGCATCAGAATCATGGATACTAACTACTCTTTTAGGATTTACCCGTTCAGACACAATGATCTAATTTCTTTGATATTGCAGCAATCTGCGAAGCTAACATAGATATTGCATCAGAATAATACTAGCTACTCTTTTTGGATTTACCCGCTCAGAGGGCCATTGAAAATTATTGGTAGCCGTGTCTTCTATTAATGATGAAGCCTCATCAAAAGGTTTTGACGTTAAAGAACCACCAGCCGCAGCATCTACAATCGATCTAAGAGATCCCACTAATTCATTATAAAAAGTTTAAATTATTAACCAATCTGGTAACGAATGATGAGGACACTTCCTAAGAAGATCTTTAAATCTCTCCCAAGCTTCATATATTGAATCTCCATCAATCTGACAGAACGATGTTATGTCATTTCTAAGTTTAGCAGTTTTGGATGGAGGGAAATATTTGGATAGAAATTCCTGTGAAAGTTCTCCCCAAGTTCTAATAGATCCTGGTGCTAACGAATTTAACCACATCTTAGCCTTATCCCATAATAAAAAAAGGAAAAAGTCTAAGTCTAACAACATCGTTTGTGACTCTGTCATATTTAAAAGTAGCACATAGTTCTAAAAAACTAGCGAGGTGTAAGTTCGGATCTTCATTTGGTGTACCTCCAAAATGATTGTTTTGTACCATTTGGATGATAGCAGGTTTAAGCTCAAATGAATTAGCAGCTACATCAGGATTTTGGATAGATAAGTGAATCTCATCTGCTGTAAGATTTGCATAATCTCTTAGGGGTCTAGGTTGGTGTTCATTCTCTATTCCATGGTTGTTCAGGTTGTTTTCCATTGTATCAGAATTTCTAGGTTCTCTTCTTAATTTTCTAATCCTTTGCTCATGTTGTTTTCCATTGTATCAGAATTTTTAGGTTCTCTTCTTAATCTTCTAATCCTTCTAGTAGTGCGTTCTAATTCCGAATCATAGGGTATAAGATTTTTCAGGTCCAAATTTACGCATAAAATTTGAAATTAGTACTCAGTAATATAATTAACTAAATATAAAAATAAGTTATAATTTAATTAAAAATTTTCTAATAATCCTAATTTGTCCATTACTCTGATCATAATTTTACTCACTCACTCTCCGGTAACGGCGCCAAAAACTTGACAGCAACTATATATATGTAATAAAATATAAGATAAAAATGGACGCATTAAATATTCAATAATTGTAAAGTCACACTTATCAACGCAAGTATACGTATCGCTCAAATAATATAGGGCTCTAATGGAGTCCTTGATATCGATCCCACAGAGAGTAGTTTAGAATTACAGACTAAGACCTTAGAAAAATAATACTTTAATCACAACAACGACGTTCAATTTGCTTATCTGTCACTAATAGGCAATTGAAATAAATAGATAATTTTAATAACTAATAAATAACTAATGATATAAAGTAGGGTTTAATTGTGATATTTAATANNNTGAGGGCTAACATCTACACTTCAGCACCCAAACGATAGGACCGAATTGGGGATTTTAGTCTGTCACTCTAAAATCTCCAATTCTACGCCCGATAATAATATTTCCCTTATTATTTGCACCCAACTTCCAAGGGCTTTGACCTCCCTGAATCTTGGATGTAATCTTCACTTTAATTGTAAAACTCAACATATTTTAACAAATTAATTGTCCAGATTGGAAGTAAATTAAGATTGAAGTAAGAAGATCATCACAATTTCTTAAACATTTTCATGGCTTTGCCAATTCAAATCACCATTTCACAAATCTTGAGACAAGGAGAAAGACAGAGAAAATTACTCAGAACTCATGGGGAAAACACAACAAAACTCGAAATTCATATATAAAATCAAAGTCATACAAATTACAACAAGTAAATAACTTATCTCTAAATTCTCCGAAAGAACACTCCTAGAAGTTCCTCTGAATCTCTTCTTTTCCTTACAACGCACAGAATTCCTCTTGGAAATAGCAAGGAGGAAGAAATCTCTCACTTTCCCTCTACTCTTACATTTTTTCAAAGAAATCCTCACAATTGTTACACACTAATGGAACCTCTCTAACCTCCAGGGCCTGTAGACTCTCACCATCTCCTCTCCCCCTTTCTCAATTTTCAGCCAAAATGCTCTTTTAAAGTTGTGGATGAGCTTTCCCAAGGTTTGCCTAAGCATCCCTTCAAAATTTGGCGTTATCCAAAGCTTGAGTAGGCATAACCGTCGATCTCGCCGTTGGTGGCCTTCTGAAGAATTTTGTCATGTAATCGCGGGAAAAACTCATCGTCAGCGGGGTCGAGGGCGCCGTCGGCGGCCTACTTCAAATCTTCACATTTTGGTCCTTTTCGCTTCAAATTTGCTCCTTTTTGTATCTTTTTGCTCCAATGACCCTAATCCATCATTCCTGCAACAAAACATCATAAATACCTTTCTTTAAAGTGTAATATCATTAAAAATAGTATAAAATATGTATGAAAATCTCAACATATTAGACAAAACATCAAAAATACTATTCTTTAAAGTGCAATATCATCAAAAATAGTGTAAAATAGGTATGAAAATCTCAACATATTCATTTAGTCATTTTCCCAAGAGTTTTCTAAGCATCCGCTAAAAAATCATCCACATTCAATGCACCTGTTAAGATAACCGCCAATCTCACCGTCGACAGCCTCGGGGGCACCGTTGCAGCCTTCTGGAATATTTAATTCTGAACTCTCGGGAAAAATCTGTCGTCAGCACCGTTGGGCTTGCCGTCGTAGCCCTAGTTCAAATCTTCATATTTTGGTCCTTTTCGCTCCAAATTCGCTCCTTTTAGCATCTTTTCACTCCAATGACCATAATTCAATATACCTACAACAAAACATCTAAAATACCTTTCTTTCAAGTGCAATATCATCAAAATCAGTGTAAAATAGGTATAAAAATCTCAACATATTTTCTTTTGGTCATGAAGCCATACCCAAAATGTTTAAAAGTTTGATGAAGAAGCTTGAGTTCAGATTACCAGATCCAATGAGACCCAAAGAGGTCAACAAGAAAGATCAACCAAATTATTGCCCGTATTACAAATTGCTTGGACACACTATAGAGGATTGTTTCGTCTTTAATGATTGGCTTGAGAGGAACCTTAAAGAAGGGAATATAACGATCCCGAAATAATATTTAAAAGAACCTAAAAAAGGTTCTATAAATATGATTTCGACTGAGCCAATCTCTCTAGTTGACCTATATGCTAGAAAAGATTGGTGGACTATAGTTTGGAACAATTCATCCAAGAAAACACTAAACGAAATTCATAATGCTTCAACATAAGCCTCCAATCAGAGTGTTCAGCCTGCCTAGCCCGAGATGAAAATTTCATCAGAAGATCCTTCACCATCAAAGAAGAAGAAGAAGAACACCACTACAAAGAGTGATAGCACGGGGGGTAGGATAGGGGCTGCCTCTGCTAGATTAGTTGTCTTAGATTCGGGGAAGAAAATCCTCGAATCCCTTACCTTGTATGATTATCTTTTTGCCCCTCCGAGGTCATATGAATATAATTATTATGATTTCGGCTACGTATTAACTATTTCTAGTGATAATGTAATCGATTATGACCAATCTAGCTTTGATCTCAATTCTCAAAATGATCCTCAAATTGTGCATGAGTTCGATGAACTTGTTAACAAGATCAAAGAATACATCGACAACACCACTTGAGACAGCGCTGGGAGTGAGGAACCAATCCTTAAGCGCCATGGTACACCACTCACGATCAACTTAGATCTTTCTGACAAAGAAGAAACACTAGAAGATTAGACAATGACATCTCAAATTGAAGAAATTACAGAAGTGAACTTAAGGAGCGAGAAAGTTTTCCCCCCGAGAATAGCTCTGATGGATAAGGGAAAGCAAATAATAACTCGAGAGGAGCTACCTCCACCTCCACCAGTGGAAGAACCACATAACCAAGAGAAAATTGGAGGATCATACAAAGTGGATTATAATGTTCTAGCTCATCTTAAGAAGTTGCCGACTAAATTAAGCATTTATGACTCTCTAATCCCATCAAATGAGATGAGAGAGTCTCTGGTTTCAGCTTTTCTTGACCCAAAGATTTGCTTAGCCCAGTTGGCCAACACATCCTCTGATGAAGTTTGCTCGTTGAAAGAACAGTCTGGGTGACCTTCAATGATGAAGACTTGCTGCTCGGTATCACCGACAATAACCGTCCACTCTATATCTCCGTTAACATCGGTAGATTTGTGTTGTCTAGAGTTTTAGTAGATCCTAGAGCATCACTCAACTTGATGAGCCTATGAACATTAGTCTATTTAGACATTAAAGCTCAGGAGCTTAAGACTGATAAAATAATGCTAAGAGGATTCAACCAAAAAGGAGAATGAGCATTTGGATTGATTAAATTACTTATGAAGGTTAGAGAATTAGTAACAACCGCTAAATCCATATCATTGATGCCGAGACCTCTTTCAATGCTCTACTAGGTCAACCATGGATTCACAAACATAAAATGATTCCGTTGTCTCTACACCAGTGCATTAAGTACTTCAAGGAAGGACAAGAACATTGCACCAAGGGAGATTTACAACCTTTTTCAGTTCATGAAGTTGGCATTCATGAAGATGCTGTCTACTATGCACCTAAAGAAAACTGTCTTCTCTCGCGAAGTTGTGATAAATATAAGTGAAGATTCAAAAGAATTACAATGGCAAGGCCATTCAGCTCCACTTCAAAAATCTTCCACCACTCTTTGCAATGAGTTGGTGGGGGTTCTTTTACTTTATGCACCCAAGGTTGAGATTGGGGATGTAGACAAGCAAGAACTAGTTTAATTGTTGAATGGACTAGGTCGACCATGCACATTGATGATGAAGAAAGTTTTGAAGATTAAATAATGATGAAAAAATAGAAGAAACCTCAGCACAAGATATCCTTAGAAGATACAGAGAAAAGCGAATATGAGATAATGTCTGATCGGATAAACCACTATGTGAACACCATGACCCTTACCCCAATTCTCCCTCAAAAGGTTGAGAGTTTAGAGGTCAAAGAAGTCTGTAGCAATGTTTTGAAGCCGATCATTTAAATTTTAATGCGGATCCTAATGAATTAATGGAATTGCCTTTTGGTTACTTTTCACCTTATGTATAAAAGTTAATTCAACAGGGACATTTGACAAAACAAATGCCAAAAAATAAATTACAACTTTTTGAAAAATTATGGGATGTTAAAAATCAAAATCTTAACTCAAAAGAGGGTTTCAGATTTGGTAAAGTCAGAAAAGTTAATGATTAAGAATTTCACATGGTTGTTACTAGTGAATCGGAAGAGGATTGCCTCGATGTGGAGGATGACTCTACTGATCAGCTAATAGAAAATGCATCACCAGAATTTGAAGAAGAAATCAAATCAACTATTGATGAACTGAAGGAAATTAACCTCTATAATGAAGAGCAACCCCGACCTACATTCATAAGTTCTCTACTCAACGATGAAGAATCTTTAGAATTGATCAAACTGTCAACATAATTCAAAGATTGCTTCGCATGGATTTATGATGAAATACAAGGACTATCACCAGAGGTTGCGGTTCATAAACTTGGGGTGGACAAAGATATCACCCCAGTAAAACAAGCTCCAAGAAGAATGCCCCTCGAGATAGAGCAACAAGTCATTGCCTAGGTGAAGAAATTAATAGATGCTAACTTTGTAAGAGAGGAGCAATACCTCACATGGTTAGCTAACATTGTGTCAGTTAAGAAGAAAATTGGACAAATCCGCGCATGTGTCGACCTCAGGGATTTGAAGAAATTGTGTCTAAAGGATGAATTTCCACTGTCAATACTAGAAATGATAGTGGATATCACTTTGACACATGAGATTTTCTCCTTCATGGAAGAATCATCGGGATTCAACCAAATTATGATGGCTCCCGAGGATGCAACACTTACAGTATTCAGAACTTTTATTGGAATTTTTTGCTACACAGTGATGCCATTTGGATTGAAGAACGCTGGAGCGACATATCAACAAGCTATGATGAAGATCTTTGATGACCTCATTCACAACTAAGTGGAATGCTACGTGGATGATTTGGTCATTAAAAGTAAATGGGAAATAGATCATTTGTATAATTTGAGGATCGTGTTTGAATGATTACGACAGTATGACCTTAAGATGAATCCCTTAAAGTGCGCCTTCGGCACTACCTCCGGGATATTTCTAGGATTCATTGTTCGTTATCTGGAAATCTAGATAGACTCAAATAAGATTAAAGCTATCTTGGAAATGCCTCCACCTAAAACTTTGAAAGAACTACGTTCCTTCCAAGGGAAGTTAGTATATCTGAGATGCTTTATTTATAATCTCTCCGGTAGGTGTCAACCCTTTTCAACATTAATTAAAAAGGATGACAAATTCATTTGGGAAGAGAAATGAAAGTGGGCTTTTGAGGATGTTAAATAATATTTAATGACTCCTCCTATTTTGGTAGCCCCTATCCCCAGAAAACCGTTGATAATTTATACCACAGCCTTAGATAACTCTCTTGGAGCCTTCTTAGCCCAACTCAATAACAAGGGTAAGGAAAACACACACTACTGCTTGAGTCAACATCTAATACTGACAGAGATAAGGTTTCTTCCTATTGAGAAGCATTGTCTAGCTTTGATTTTTGCCGCCTAGAAGCTTAGACATTACATGCTTTCTCATAAGGTTATCCTAATTTCAAAAGTTAACCCGTTGTAATATTTGATGACCCGACTAACACTCTCTGGACGTCTAACAAGGTGGTCAATGATTTTTTTATAATTTGATATAACTTTTGTTCCCCTCCGTGCTATCAAGGGACAAATTTTAGCATATTTTCTTGTTGCACACCCATTTCCAGCTGGGTCCCCTCTTAATGATGAATTACCAGATGAACAAGTATTATAAATGAAATTCTCTAGTGCACAACGCTGGGAGATGTACTTCGACTAAGCTTTGTCAGACAGAAATGACACAGGATCAGACACAATTATACCAGGAAAAACAGGGATTGATTTGATCTTTATCACGCCAGATAAGGGTATGCTGAGGTTCTCATACCACCTGACAGAGGCATGTACCAACAAAGAAGCAGAATATGAAGCCTTAATAACCGGATTGGAGTTGGCAGTCTCGATGGATATAATGGATATTGCCATCTATGGTGACTCACAACTCATCATCCAACAACTAGCCAGATAATGCAAGATTTTGAAGCCGAGACTAGCGTAATATCATCGATATACAATGAAACTGCTGGAGTATATCTCAAATATAACTTTCTACCAGATTCCTCAGGGAGATAATGCCCATGCTGACGCTCTGTCAAAATTTGTAAAAGAATTGGCATGTTCCCCGGAGGATTTCATTGGCATTATGGTACAAGGAAGACATATTTTGTCTCCAATTGACCTAAAAAATCTATACAAGCTCAAAAAAGAAGAAGAAAAGATGATTGCAGTTGCTGACATCAACAAAGATTAGCACAAGCTATTAATAGAATATTTATAAACTGAAAAGCTGCCAGAGGACAAGTCAGCAACACATCACATCACAAGAAGGGATATGCCATATGCCCTAGTAGGCGATGCCCACAACAGAAGATCATTTGATCAGATGTGGCTGCGATATCTAAGTAGAGCTGAAGCTCAGAATATTTTTAAAGAAGTACATGCCAGATTGTGTGGCACTCACCAGTCAGGGCTAAATATGAAAATGAAGATCAAGAGACTCAGATATTTTTGGCCGGTAATGATGTCTGATTGCATGGATACAACCAGAAGATGTCACCAGTGCCAAGTGCATGGCGTGGTCTTGCACCAGCATCTGAATGTGCTACACTCAACTGTCACCTCGTGGTCATTCGAGTGTTGGAGCACGAACATAATAGGTCCGATAGACCCTCCATCTTCTAAAGAACACAGATTCATACTCACTACTGCAGATTAATTTTCCAAATGGATAAAGGCAGTACTGTTGCAAGAGGTTACAACACAAACACGTCCTTCAATTTTCCAAAAGCCAAATCTTCTACCGTTTTGGAGTTCCGCGCAAAATAATTTCTGACAATGGGACAACCTTCAAGAGCACAAAAATCAATATTTTTGTTAAGTGACATGGGATAGACTGGAGATACTCTACAATCTACTATCCCAAAGCAAATGGCCTGACCAAAGCCTTCAACAAAATACTGGTACAAATTTTGAAGAAAATACTGGACAAATACAAAAGATATTGACATAACAAACTATTAGAAGCTTTGTGGGCTTACCGGACAACCATTAGGACTCCCACTCAGTGTACATCCTACATGCTCGTATATGGGTCCGAGGCTGTATTATCGCTAGAAGTCAAGATGTCGTCAATTAGAGTCGTTGTCGCCAATCAACTTACAATAGAAGAAAATGCAAAACACAGACTTGAAGAATTGGAAAGTCTTGAAGGAAAATGATTAGAAGCACAAAAACCCTGGAGCTTTACCAAGTGAAGATGGTACAAGGTCATGACAAATTGGTCCGCTCAAGGACTTTTAAAGTTGGTGATCTCGTACTTGTGCTCAAAAGGTCTATTCTTGCATGCAGCAAGATAGGTGGAAAATCTGAGCCAACTTGGGAAGAACCATTTGTCGTAGAAAAGGTCTACCCAGAAAGAGCCTACCAGCTAGTGGATTTTTGAGGTAAAAGACCCATGTTTTCAATCAACAGATTATACTTCAAGACATACTATGCAACTTGAAATTGCTTGAATTGCCATTTTAAAATTTTTATTATTTTGGAGTTATTTATTTGGTCAAATGTCTGTGACCGGGTCCAAAAATTTTGTAATAAAATTAACCTCAATAAAATGAAAGCTTTTGAATGTACATCAATTTTCTTCTTCCTACTTTTAAGTTTGATATTTTACTAAATTAAACAAAATATATACATAAATAAATGATTCTCTCACCAACATAAACTAAAATTTTCCCTAATAAGCACTTTGTTTTGTTCTTGTTCCTGCTAAATTTCAGTACAGTGATGTTTTTCCTGTCATCTGCAGAGAAAATGTCAAGGCGGAGATTGATTTTTGCTTTTAAAGATGGCTAGAATCTCGCACTTAACGAAGAAAGGGCACTGCATGGTGGCATCATAGACTTTGACGTGGATTTCAGTCAAATCAATGTAGACTATGAGGGTCCCCTGATGGACGTGGTCAACCATCGAGAAAAAGAAGGGCTACCATCACCGTTGAAGGTCAATACTAAGGAAGATTCCTCACTGAAGGGGAAGAAAGTGATAATTCAGCAAGATCTGATGGAGGGGACTAGTCGTCTACCATCTATGATAACTGCACCGACTGGAGGCCTAGTCACTGCGGATGACGAGAGACTGCCAGATGCACTGTTACGCAGGACGCAACGCAGAATTGCTAGTCGTAAAAAACATAGAGTTTTCCTACGTGAAGAAAGAAGATGCTAGAAGGAAGCAAAAAACTTGCTTACCCCAATTCCTGATAGGAAAATCTACGATCCATGCATGAGAGAGACATCCTCCAACTTGTCTGCCACAGAGGATGAGTCCAAGTTCACTCCAGAGCCGATGATGATGGAGGTTATAGATTAGCTTTATGTAGGTTTCCCGACATGCATTGTCGAGATTCCTACACAGATACCAGCTACAAGGGCATTTGTGGAATGCCTAGACTGCAACGTCCTTCCCCTAGAGCGCTACATTTCTCTACAGAAGCACACGTCCACCGATGATGAATTTTAGATCACCGATCACTGAATGGGTTAATCATATATTCTGCTGGATACAGAGACAACACCTGCATGGATCCCTGCTGATATTGAAATAAGGGATCATCCTCGACAACTGCCAATCGTTACCACGACATAATACTACAAAATGGGCAAAGTAAAGAAAATAGAATTTGAATTTTATGAAGAAGTTCAAGGAAGATTTGTCAACATACTAGAAGGCTTGGAGCTGTACACTAGAGTCTTTTCTAAAAGCAACAAAAGATGCATTCTAGACTGTATATTTGACCTAAGGGACAAGGGTTAAGCGATTCTTCTGATGGAAAGAACCTATTCTGAACCACATAAATGGAAGCGTAGAAAAGGCAGAATCACCATACAATGTGGATGCTGTTATAATTTCAGCAAAGACAGACAAGGAAATCCCCCAGGAATTTTACGACACGATGAGGTGGATCCCTTACATCTTATGATAAATTAGATGATCAGAGGATGGTTTGATGGAGCATACTTCCAGCCGATTGCATTCCTAACAGCTGCATCATCAATATCTATGATGAAGTTGATTGTTTCCCTCACATATAGACCATCATGATTTCATGAGACCTTTTTGCACGGTTTCCTTCATGAGTAAGAGCAATATCCTATTAAAAAAAATAGATGTCATTGGCCCCGATGAGTTTAGTGGAACCATGGAGATTCCACTACCTGTGCGTTCAGTAATGATTCTTAAAGGAAATGGAGCAGATATCACCAAACACTGCATTTTAGGAGTAAGACACCACATGGTGTCTGTAACTTTCAAAAGGATGGATAGTAGCAAGATACCATATGGATTTAGACCAGATCCAGAATTAGAAGAGCTACAACCTTACAAGCTACGAGAGGGTTTCACCTCTAAGTACATGCAAAGGGAACTTATGGCCTGGAGCATGACTTAGTAGGTCAGCTCGATCAGGAGCTCAGTCCACCAAGGACAGACAGTCAGGGGATACCTTTTTGTACTGCATTTCGACACAGTAGATATGATGATATATGTATCAGACATGCTCAGCTTGTGATATTTACCCAGCATGAGATATTTTCAGATGTACTTTTGATGCGTTCAGGATAATGTAGCTTTTTAATGCTTGAGTCTATGTTCAATCTATAACACCTGTTTGAAGTAGATTAATGAAATCTCTTTCAAAATTTAGTCTGTTTGTTCAATTTCCTTTTTTGTGCGGTGGATAAAGAGCCACATAACCATACGTTGATTTCGAACTACAATGAACGAAGAACAAAATAATGAAAACATGATAATAAAAAAACCCTCTTTTGAAAAACAACCAATGAAAATTAAATTCTACAAATATATTTTTTATAATTAAATGTGATAAAAACAACAAGAAAAGAAAATAAACCTGTTGAGTTGATTCTCTCAACTTTGAGGTCTCTCACTCTTTGCTCGTGCAACACAACTGTCCTGGTATGCAATAATCCTCTTCATAACCCCCACAAAATTTCAGATTCTGCGTAAAATCTCATAAAACTTCATGAATTTTCTTCACCAATACCTATCTTCACATGACACATATCTATGGATTCAACACCACAAATTCTCTACTCTATTTTCATATTATTCTTGGTGATAGTACCAAAACAATAATTCTTTTCTTTGCCACCCTTTGGGCTGGATGTGAGTCCTTGTGTCTTCCTCCCTAATGTGACACATATCTTTAAGATTGGTATAAGAACACCTTGAATGGGACTCGACATCCGATTCTCTATGAGATTGGTATAAGACCCCCTTGAATGGAACACTACATCCAATTCTCTACACACATCTATAAGATGGTATAAGACCCCCTTGAATGGGACACTACATCCGATTCTCTACACATATCTTTGAGATTGGTATAAGACTCCCTTGAATGGGACACGACATCCGATTCTCTACACATATATTTGAGATTGGTATAAGACCCCCTTGAATGGAACACGACATCTGATTATCTACACATATCTTTAAGATTGGTATAGGACCCCCTTGAATGGGACAAGACATCCAATTCTCTACACATATCTTTGAGATTGGTATAAGACCCCCTTGAATAGAACACGACATCCGATTCTCTACACATATCCTTGAGATTGGTATAAGACTACCTTGAATGGAACGCGACATCCTATTCTCAATCCTCGGGATCAGTACCTAAATTCTGATTCCTATCTTTTGTGGTTGGTACCTAAATTTTGATTCTCTTCTTATGAGATTGATACCTAAATTTTAATTCTCATTTTGGGATAAGTGCCTAAATTTTGATTCCTATCTTTTGAGGTCGGTACCTAAATTCCGATGCTCTCATTTTGAGATTGATACCTAAATTTCAATTCTCATTTTAGGATCAGTACCTAAATTCTGATTCTATCTTTTGAGGTCGGTGCCTAAAATTTGATTCTCTCCTACTGAGATTGATACCTAAATTTTAATTCTCATTTTAGGATCAGTACCTAAATTTTGATTCTTATCCTCAAGGTTGGTAACTAAATTCTGATTCTCTTCTTATGAGAATTGATTCATAAATTTCAATTCTCATTTTAGGAGTAATAACTAAATTCTAATTCCTATCCTTGAGGTCAGTACCTAAATTCAGATTCTCTCCTTCTGAGAGTTGATACCTAAATTTGAATTGTCATTTCAGGATTAGTACCTAAATTTTAATTCCCTCCCTTCGAGGCCGGTACCTAAATTCCAACTCTCCTTTTTAGAATTGATGCCTAAATTGTAATTCCCATCTCAGAGTCAACACCTAAATACTGATTCTCATCCTCTGAAAACACCTGAAACTTGATAACTTCAAACATACTCTCCAATCCTCAGCGAGAGTTCCTACTCCTTGATTTTAACCTGATATTCACTTGCTAATTCCCCAGCGGGAACAACTAGCACTCAATTTTACAGCTCATTCTAGGTTTATTGGCATAAAAGTTTGTGTTGGTTTTATTGATCTTGCCGATCAACGCCAATACGCGTGGTGTGTTTGCCCAGCACACCCCACCTATTGGGGGTCCATTTGTTGACCTCACTTTTGGTCAAGGTTTAGTTTTCCCTCTTTAGTAGCCTAAGCTCTAGCCATAGGACTTTTCTGTTTACTATTCATAGAAAACTAGAAAAGGAACCCTCACCATTAGAAACTCTAAACTCTTCTTTTCTCAACTTGAATTTTCACATATTGATCCTAACCTCTAGCACTTAGTACGTGGGGTAAGTATGGAAGATCTCAAGGATAGTCTCCATAGGACTGTTTGACCTTTGGGTTGACTCTGGGTGTT
>JXCR01145992.1:3607-13819 GCA_002079205.1 Phalaenopsis hybrid cultivar
AACTTCATAAAATCATCAAAACTAAAAACCTAAACAACATAATAAAACATATATAAATGTCCCCTAATATAAAATACCTAACTGGAAAATTAAAAAAGATAGTAAATAACCATAAAAGAAAGAAACAAAAGATTAAACCTTGCAGAGAATAAAATGAAAGAAATAAAAAAACTCTCTAGCAGCTGGACTCCTCCCATGATTGCGGGAGTTACAAATTGGGGAAGTTGACTCACAGGAGTTCCCGCATCATTCTCCCTTACTATGTGTTGACCTCATTTTTGAGGTCATTACTCCATTCCTTATGATCCTAGGATGTAGCTCTAGGGGTTTCTATTGACTATCCTAGAAAATTAGAATTGGGACCCACCCTTAGGGATTTCTATTGACTATCCTAGAAAATTAGAATTGGGACCCACCCTTTTTAGAAATTCCAGTCATTTCTTGTTTGCCTGTGTCTAGCATTTATGGTCTTAAAACCATCGTCTTATGGACGAGCGGTTAATGACTATTGTGTGGAGACTCAGGGAGAAGTTCACAATAAGATTTCAAGCCCTAGGAAAACCTCGTTAGAACTTTATCGTCACATGCACACACCAAATGCACAAAATTCACAAAATTGCACGAGGTCGGACTTCAATTAAGCTTAAAGGACGATTGAAAATGTGAACTCCTCCGGACGACCTCCGACGATAAAATGGATTACGCCAACGCGTTCGGGACACTCATTTTAGTAGAAAATGACACCCATATTGCCATATTTCCGACACGAAAAAATTTGCATGCAAATCGATGAATTTGCCAAAATGACCTTCGCGGCAAAACGGACCGCGCCAGCGCGTCCGAAATGTCAAAATAACCTCAAAAGAACATCAATTTTGTTATGTTGCGACACAAATAAAAAATGTACAAATCAATATTTTTGAAATATTAAATATTTTATATAATTATATTATTATTTATAATAAAATTTATAACCCTAATCTCTATTTCCCCTTCTCCCGCACGATTAAACTCTCCATTCGGTCGGTCTTGCGCTCGACTCGTCTCCCTCTCGTTCGTGCCTTAGCTCCAATCGGCCACACCCGAGACCGAAGCCATGGCCGTCGAGCCCGAGTCTTCCTCCCCACGCACGACATTCCTATTCCCAACACGCGCGACATTCCGCTGCCATTCGCGCACGCGACTCGCCTCCTCGATCTCCGCTCGGTCGAGCGGCCCGCCAATTGGTGAAATTCCACTTGGCCGACTCTTCTTCTGCCCTAGGCTGCATTTACACCTCCCTAAATGCATTTTCTCCTCTCCCTTTACCTGATTTGGCCACCATTAGGGCTGGTAGGTTGCTGCTCTTCTCTACTTTCTCTCCTATAAAAACCCCACTTTGGGGAGGTCTAGGGTTGGCCGAAAATTTTAANTTCTCTACTTTCTCTCCTATAAAAACCCCACTTTGGGGAGGTCTAGGGTTGGCCGAAAATTTTAAAAAAGGTGGAGGTGCTGCCAAAATTTCCTCTCATCTCCTTGTTGGATTTTCTTTGATTTGTTCATTTTCTGTGTGCTTGAGGCGTTCTTGGAAGTGCTGTGGGGAATTTTCAGGGCTGGAATTTCGGTGGAGTTTACTTCCTTTATGGTTGATCCAATTATATAAATGTGAGAAAATGATATCCTTCTAGGATTGATTCGAGAACTCTATGACTTTGAGAATTGTTCTACCTTGTTTCTCCTTCGATCTTTTTGGTGGATTATTTTCTCCTCTCTCTCANAACTTTCGTTTTGGATTTTCTTGCTTTCATCATTTCTGATTTAGTGGTTAGTTGGGGTAAGCTCTTTATAATTTTCTTCTTCGTTGGTAGTTTGGTTATGGCAAGCCTCGTATCATGGAAGCCCTTCTTCTTATTTTTTACTTAACTATGAATTTACTTGCAAAAATATGAGAAGTGTGATACTCTCTCTTATGTGAAGATTTGAAAGTTGCTACTTTGAATTTGGGAGTCTTGCTAGATTGTTTTGGGGAACTCTTGATACATGTCGCTTAATTCCTGTGCTTTTACACTTCTTTCATTTGAATTTTAATAATTTACATGCATGCAATCCAATTCTTATATACCTACAAATTTGGCACATGGGTTTTGATAAAATTCTTCTAAGATTTGTATTTTCTAAAATTCTCAAGGACACTTTTCTTATGGGATTTAAAGCATTCTTTTGTTGATGTTCAATACTTGTACCTTTGGTGTCCAATTTGCAAAAATCTGAAATTGTCAGGTGGCTTGTTTTGCAAAATCTAAAACTTTGTGTGGCATAAATGTAAAAGCTGAAGTCTAGGTGTGAATGCAATGGGACCTTTACATGCTTACCACCTGATTCTTATATAATTATATACCTCACACTAAAGCTCCAATATTTNCCGCACTGAAGCTGCTCGCATCTCTCTGCCACCAAAGACCCTCATCTCACGATAGATCCCGGTCGCCTCTCCGCATTCGACATTCGGCCCTCTCCTAATCGCTCCTCCCACTTGTTTCGCCTCCCCTTCTCGCAAGCTCCTCCTCACGCCGAAATGCTAGCCTGTTTTTGTTTTGTTGTTTTGAAAATGTTGTTTAATTTTAAAAAAAGTAATTTCGTTCTCAGAATGTTGTTGAATATTTGAAAAAAACTGTTTTATTTTGAAAATGTTGTTGAATTTTGAAAAATGACTTTTTCTTAAGAGATCTCACCGACGCGAAGTTTGATGTCGTCCAGCGGTAGCTCCACGATTATTTAACGCTTCGACCACGTCCGAATTTACCTTGCAGAAGCACACCGAGAAGTTGGTATGAGAATTCCGTTCAACAAAAGATTACCCATATAAATGTGCAGATGTGCATAATTAAAATTATGTCAATAGTCAAGTGTATTTAATATGTACGCTAATGTATTTACATATCTAGCATTCAAGCTCAATTTCACTTTTGAGATGAGAATTAACTTCAATAAGCTTATAAAGATAAAACCTGAANATGATAAATTTCTTTTGCCTAAGAAGAAGATAAGTAAATGCCCCTACATTAGCTTGGCCATACTTGGATGAATAATATGAGCAATATGAATTTAGGAAGGGAGGCTTGTTGTATATAAATGAATTCATAAGAATTATCACGAAATTTGGCAGTGCATCAAGCAGTGAAACATCATCATGCTTACATTCTTCAAAAGGAGACTTTTTTCATGTTGACTGCAAACTACTTCAATATCCACATATTTATTTGAAGTTGTAGTAGGTCTCATATGACCGCATTGCCTGTAACAATTCAACCTAATGATCAAATATTCCAATGAAATTTTTGACATGCTCTCTTTACTAGCTCTGACACTTTCTTGTTTAAATAGTTTTATGCAAATTGAACCTATTGTGTAGGAAGATGATCGACAATGGTACCAAAAGTATCCCTTTTTCAAAGTGATATTGGAGGGCTTGGAGAAGTTAACTTCTTCAGAGCTTGCTATTGAAGATAAATTTTTCTACGAAGAAGGGCAAAATTATATGCTAGATTCTGCATACCTAGTCTAATGGATGCAAGAGACACACATCTAAATTGGTTAGGCTTTTTGAAGTTGAATTTGATGATTTTCTGGTTTATAACAAAAGAGGATCACTTAAAGCATTTTAGTAAGGTCATCTATCTATTTCAGCAACCTTTGCTCCATCTCAACTAAAGGAAGCATGAATTCAGCAAAATCTTCTCTTAGACTGACTCTTAAAAATCTGAAAGTATTCAATGTGTTGCTTAGAATCTAGAGGCATAAACATGGACTAATATAAGTAGTTTTGTTAGAGCCTACCAATATATCCGCAAGTTCATTCTTCATTGTTTAGTACTTGCCTCCCCTTATGTGTATTGAGTAGTGCAAATGCCAAATTTGAATAGAGCTAAAAGTAAGATGATTCATTTCTTTTGTTGTAAAACAAGATAAAACAAACTTGTGGCGACTATTCTAACTACATGCAAACGCTAGAGGATATACAGTTTGAGCATTAGTAATGTAGGAAGAGAGGCTCATTGCTTTTCATTCTAAGGTATTTCAAAGAGCTCAAAAGAAATTCCCTACTTAGGTAATTTCTTTTAAATTTGATACATTAACAGTTATATCTTTTTATATGCATTTGATGACTTTTGTTAAAACTAAATGAATATTCTCTTTTGTAAACTTCTTTATATTGTTAGATAGGAGTCATTTTATCTCCTAGAATGACATGCAATATTTGTTAGAAGAAATGCAATATTTTTTAGAAGTAAGAAATGTTTGATACGATGATTTAAGGAGATATGATATTTATAAGTGATTCTATGATAGTGAGTGCTGAAAGATATAATTCTTTCCCCTCAGGTATTGGATGGGAATGCATGTATTTGCATGTAAAATTATAACCTGCTCTTTTTAGCTGTTGGGATATGTTTGAAAAGGTTATTGATGAATGTGGTTTTAATGATGTAAAGATAGATGGCGCTACTATTGTAGATGTATTATATTATAAGTTAAATTAGTTGATTATTTCCTTGTTCTATTTTTAAATAAGCTAAAACTGTATTTATAATCATTTTTCATAATAAAGCAACCTATTATGAATTATTTATAATTATTTGCATGTGTATTATTTTCTATTTTTTTATGAATTTTAATAATTTAGAAATTTAATTTTAATGTGCTTGAGGAGAGTTTCCTTTTATTTAAATGGGTGAAAGAAAAAAGTTTGTATACAGGGGAAGGATAAGCATGAGAGATAGGTATTGCAATAAGCATATGTGTAAGTTTTCATTCTAAATATATGTTTTAAAAAAAATATGATGTTTCTTATGACTTGATTATAAATAAAATCTTTTGATTTAATTGAATCTTTTCAGGCTTGATGACTATATGTCGAATTGTTGGAAAGACTTGTGCTGTAAATTGAAAGTGTTTAAAATTCTAGTCAGTTTGTCTATTTTGATCTTGGTATTCCAAGCTTTTGGGCATGGTCATAATCTAGCAATTGTTGAACTTTGAAAGGAGTCCTGCAGCTACTTTTAAAGGGAGAAGACTCCTCTACTGCTGGTGAATCCAGTAGAAATTCGCTAATCTATTTTAAGTCTGTCCAATTGTTTGGACTTCCTTTGCCATTTATGCGTTTTTAGCTTACTGCTACAGGCTCTTTTCCTAGTTACTGCCACCTTGTATTGTCATTGTCACACTTCGCTTTTGTTTTTTTTATTTCCAAAACTAATTTGAGAAATTATGAGAAATAACCGAATTGAAGGAAAATAGAAGGGAAGTGCTGCCACAAGTAGGGAATCAAAGCCTGTTGGGGAAAACCTACTTCGAATGAGAAAACTAAATTAGAATATGTTCTATCATTCAATTTGTTTCATTAAATTTTAAGAAATTTTACGAAGGCACTAATAGACTCAACATTGATTGAAAAGGAGACATTGTTTCAATCGATGCTGTTTTTTTCTTGCAAATTTGATTTTTGTCTGTGACATGCTAAAAATTCTATATTGTATGTGCACCTCTATAATATTATGAGCATAGAGTCTGATTTATGGAGTGGCTTGTGATTCGATATGAAAGTGGTGTAACTTTGTTTCATATATCTCAATAAAACTATAGCATCAACACACTATACCCAACAAAGCTAATTATTAGCCCATAGAATGACACCAATAAACCAGCTCGCTTTGTTAAATGCGTATTTCCTATAAAAATGATGGTCTCAGAGAATCAGAATCAATTTCACTGATCATCATTTTGGTAGTTGGGATTAATGGAATTACATTTTGGTTGTAAGTTTCTTAGAGAAGAAATCAAAGACTCTTGGTGCTATATATGCAAGAAAAACTAGAATATTGATTAATTTGCAAACTCACAGTCATGAATTACTATAATTTGCCTTATAATACTGAACTTTTTGTCTGTATTGCTTTTGGCTATCTTGTGAGGATTGAAAATTCTATCATTAAGTGCTTAACAAAAGTTTTCCATGAAACTGGCCTCAGTGAAATGCTTATTAATCATCTCTGTCTTATATTGTACCAGGAAAAAGCCGGGGTAACCATTTTAAAAAGTTTATTTTTTCTTTTTTCTTTTTTGAAATTCGTGCAGGAACGACCTTGCAAATATTGTGAGACGGAAATGTTACAAGGTTGTGAGGATGCTTCTTAGTAATTATGATCTTAGTGATAACCATAGAGAAAATTCTTCCGTTGAAGATCAAGAACGCAGTAATCCTCATGGTGATGAAACCTTCAATATTCATTTTTATTTTTTGCTGTTTTTTTGCCACCATTTATAACTGTTTCTGATACTATTCATTGTAGTTCTTTGCTTCTGTAGAATTTGAAGAGACACATTTACGATCAGTTGGTAGCATTTTTTCATTGAGCGTAACTTCTGCGATGGAAGATTGCACGCAGAAACCAACGGGACCATGAAAAATGATACACCTTTTCAAATTGTTGAATCTTCTAGATCTTCTATTGGTCCTGCAAATTTTGTTGCAAGATCTTCTTATCAGAAGAATGAATTGGATTTGAATGGTCTGTGTTCCTCTCCCATTATTCTGTCTGTCTCTCTTTCTCTCTCTTTCTCTCTTTCAATTTCCCTTCTTTTTCTCAGTAAATTATTTCACTTGCATTCTTGTTCTAAAAGAATTGTCGTCCAAATGATGGAAATTAGGTGCGTCATGTGCTTATTTTTGCTAGCATAACAATATAAACTATTCATGTAAGAGAACGTGCTTCACCTAGAGATTGCTTCTTCCTTGACATGGTGACAATCGCAGACACCAAACCATAAATGAGTCTTGTAACATTTTATATCAGCTTGAGTTAAGTGTCGCAAATAAGTTTCTACTTGATATTACTCCCTCTAATTTACGTTTTTGTTTCCCCTTAAGTTTAAACTATTAATGTGGGTGGTACCACTCTTGACATTGCCATTGCATCTTCCTCAAAACTATTCAAGATGATTGTAGAAGCTTGACAATAAATTATGCGGTGCTCGGGGGAGGACCGGCCGGTCCTCAAGGGAGGGGGTTGGCGCCCCCTCCTTCCCCTTCTTCCTTTCCCGCATCTTTTTCCTTTCTCTCCCCCTCACCTTTCCTTTTCTTTCTCCCCTCTCCCCTTCACCTTTCCTTTCTCTCCCCTTCACCTTTCCTCTTTAAGCACTTTCCTATTTTAAATCCTTTCCTAAAATATGAAATTCTAATTTTATTCTCATTCCTTTTTTTAAAAACCCTTTCATAAAATCTGAATGTATTTTTATTCTTCTTGTTTATTTTAAAAGTCTTTCCTTAAATATGATATCTTTTTTGTATTCTTCTTCTTTTAAAATCTTTTCCAAAGTTCTGAAATCCTTTATATTCTCTTTTCTTATTTTGGAAGTCTTTCCAAAATTTGAAATACTTCTTAAAATAATTCAAGCCTCTTTATAAATAGGAGGTGATGTGCTTATAGTTAGGGGTTTTATTTTTGATATCTGAAAGCTGGTTTTAGTATTGGTATTTTCCCCTTTGAGGGTTGTATCTGAGATCGAGGTAGTGCTCCGGCTGTTCCTTGCCCGAGGTGGTAATCGTCTCCACGGGTATGGATGGTGCCCCGGCTATAGCTCACTCCCGAAGAGATATTTATCTATCCTTCCACCCTTCCTACTGTTGTCCCTTCGCTTCTCATCCCTACAGCGGGCCACCACACCTCTTCCTTAACAACCGTGGGCTGCTGTCCTTTCTCCAACCTGCTGCTAGCAAGGCTGCAGCTCCCCATACTCCATCCCAACACTCAGCCNGTAATCGTCTCCACGGGTATGGATGGTGCCTCGGCTATAGCTCACTCCCGAAGAGATATTTATCTATCCTTCCACCCTTCCTGCTGTTGTCCATTCGCTTCTCATCCCTACAACGGGCCACCACACCTCTTCCTTAACAACCGCGGGCTGCTGTCCTTTCTCCAACCTGCTGCTAGCAAGGCTGCAGCTCCCCATACTCCATCCCAACACTCAGCCGCCGTTTCTGAACAACCCAATCTTTCTGTCCATCTGCTCAGAATTCCTCCTTGCAGTTAGCTGACCCACTTCCAGCAGTCTAACTTGCTGTCTAGGCTTTTTTTCCATCGCTGCTAGCGCTCTCCCGCTTGCTGTCCATCCTCCGAAAGTGCTGATGAGCCGTCCCCGCTGCTGCCCTACCCTCCTAGCTTGCTACCCCACCTTTCAACCTACCTCCCAGCCGCCCAACNGGACCCACTTCCAGCAGTCTAACTTGCTGTCTAGGCTTTTTGTCCATCGCTGCTAGCGCTCTCCCGCTTGCTGTCCATCCTCCGAAAGTGCTGATAAGCCGTCCCCGCTGCTGCCCTACCCTCCTAGCTTGCTACCCCACCTTTCAACCTACCTCCCAGCCGCCCAACNGAAAACTAGAATTGGGACCCACCATTTTTAGAAATTTCAGCCATTTCTTATTTGCCTGTGATGTCTAGTATTTATGGTCTCAAAACTATCGTCTTANCTAGAATTGGGACCCACCCTTTTTAGAAATTTCAGCCATTTCTTATTTGCCTGTGATGTCTAGTATTTATGGTCTCAAAACTATCGTCTTATGGACGAGCGGTTAATGACTATTGTGTGGAGACTCAGGGAGAAGTTCCCAATAGGATTTCAAGCCCTAGGAAAACCTCATGAGAATTTTACCGTCACATACACACACCAAATGCACAAAATTTACAAAATTGCATGAGGTCGGACTTCAATTAAGCTTAAAGAACGGGTGAAAATGTGAACTTCTCTGGACGACCTCCGACGATAAAATGGATTGCGCCAACGCGTTTGGGACACTAATTTTTGTAGAAAAGGATACCCATATTGCCATATTTCCGACACGAGAAAATTTGCACGCAAATCGATGAATTCGCCAAAATGACCACCGCGGTGAAACTGATCGGGCCAGCACGTCCGAAATGTCAAATTTATTTAAAAAGGACATCAATTTTGTTATGTTGCGACGCACGAATNTGATGAATTCGCCAAAATGACCACCGCGGTGAAACTGACCGGGCCAGCACGTCCGAAATGTCAAATTTATTTAAAAAGGACATCAATTTTGTTATGTTGCGACGCACGAATAAAAAATGTACAAATCAATATTTTTGAAATATTAAATATTTTATATAATTATATTATTATTTATAATAAAATTTATAACCCTAATCTCTATTTCCCCTTCTCCCGCACGATTAAACTCTCCATTCGATCGGTCTTNGAACTAATATACTTTAGATATTAAAATATTAATAATATCATTTTGTAAAGATAAATCCAAATCCAACAATTTAATGATAATGGGAAGTGATAGTTCACGAAGAGGCTGAACAATGACCTACTCTGAGAGTCTACGAAGAGGCTCAGACAATGACCGACTCCTGTTAAGCTTGTAGGATGACAACATTCTAGAAGTCTGGGTAATACCATTCTAGGATTTTTAGGTGTTAGGAAAAGAATTTAGAGGGGAAGTGGCGACTCCTGTTAGGCTTGTAGGTTGACAACTTTCTAGAAGACTGGGTAATACCATTCTAGGGTTTTTTGGAGGTGTTAGGAAGAGAATTTAGAGGGGAAGTGGTTATGGATTAGCAAAGGAATTATGTATGCAAGCTTGGTGGCGTTTGGAAGTAGATAAGTAACAAATCTGCTATGGGACAATAGATTCAAGCGGTTTGGTTGCTATCTGGACTGATGATAACAGTTGAACAGCGATACAACGAGGTAAAAACAACGAGGAGGTTACATCACCGGTTCCTAAGCAAGCTTGGGATACACCACTTGCAAAAGGAAGATTATACAACACCCCGAAGAGCGAAAATCACTCCGAAGAGGATAAATCTGAGAAGAGTCTCTGAACTTCATAAAATCATCAAAACTAAAAACCTAAACAACATAATAAAACATATATAAATGTCCCCTAATATAAAATACCTAACTGGAAAATTAAAAAAGATAGTAAATAACCATAAAAGAAAGAAACAAAAGATTAAACCTTGCAGAGAATAAAATGAAAGAAATAAAAAAACTCTCTAGCAGCTGGACTCCTCCCATGATTGCGGGAGTTACAAATTGGGGAAGTTGACTCACAGGAGTTCCCGCATCATTCTCCCTTACTATGTGTTGACCTCATTTTTGAGGTCATTACTCCATTCCTTATGATCCTAGGATGTAGCTCTA
>JXCR01145994.1:25703-38572 GCA_002079205.1 Phalaenopsis hybrid cultivar
GGGGGTCGGGTGTTGGGGTTCATGATCCTAAGTGAAGCCATGCAAATGGACATTGATGATTAGTGGGACTTACTAACTATTTGACCTAACCCAAGATTAATGAATGATAAATTTGGTTCGAATAGCGGGTTTGTGTATTTGATACTCCTTACTTACCTATTTAATGAAAGTTGAGACTTACATTTTTATTTTTGGCATTCAAACCCAAGGAGGTTTCATACATGAATTTTGAGCAAACTTGATAAAAAGAATATGATTTGTTTTTTTGTTTATTTGAGTGAAAAATTTATAAGAATTTAGCCGAACCAAACAACAATGGCAACACTTACAGCTCTAGAATTTTAGAGATGCCAACATAGAAGACTTAACTGCTTCAGTTTTCAAGAAAAACTTACCTTGGAAGGAAGGAGATGACTAGTTCATGACATAAAAAAGATAGTCGCATGATTAAGCTTGAGCAAAATAACTACTTACCAAAATCCAAAATTGAAGTGCTTATAGTTGGGTTAATTGGGTTTTATGTTTGTTGAATCTAGTGGCGATCACAATATTGGAATTATAATATATTAGCTTGAAGTGCATCCATCATGCGAAATGTTAAAAGTACAACTAAAACATAGACTATGTATTCAATAACCAAAACTCAGTTATTAGGCCCATTAGGCTTTCAATCATCTTCAAAAATAAATTATACTTTGTTTAAGATTGGTAATGATGATAATTATAACTTTTTTTTATAAATCTATTGGGCCATCCAAGCTTAGGTCAAGCCAGTCAGGACACCTCAAAAACTAACCTCCTCTTACGACACTGAGAGATTTAAGGGCTAGGCGGATATGAGTCTTGTCCATGGTTTAGAATTAAGATGAGCTTTGCACTAGCATCTTCAATAATTTTTGCTAAGAAATGTGTCTCATATGTGAATTAAGATGAGCTTCGCACTAGCATCTCCTCTAACATTTATGTAAGAGTGCCGAACAATATGTGAAATGAGGATTTCCTATGTGACGGAGGCTTTGCCCCAAAATTTAAAAGGCACCACATATTTTGGGTTTCGCTTAACTTTACTTCAAAAATAGAAATAAAATATATTAACTATAACTCCCTTTAATTATTGGAAACTTTGAAATTTATATGCTAAAGTAGAAGTAGAAGAAATATGCACGTTTTTTGTTTTCTTAAAGAAGCATGCCCACAAATTGCCCCTAATCAAAATATCCCAAAAAAAAAATTGATTGTGGATGGATCACATTAAAAAATGATTCAATTAAATATGAAGATGGTACGATCATAAGTCCATAGGCGATCAAAGATTGTTCAAAAAATATTTGGCCAAAATAATAAAATTGGTCAATTGTAGTTCTCATATTATCATTATATTCATAGATAGATCGATTATGGATTAACTATTGCTCGTTTAGTGTTTTATCATCATTTGAAACATGTTCAATCATGATTTGATATTAATTAAATCCCAAGTTGATACAAAAAAGAGTGCAATCACACTAACTATGATACAACATAGTGCATTTGACATATTTTGTACTATAGTTATAAGAAACATAAGAAAACATCAATAACATGGGGAGTGTATTATACTTTTTTTTTTGCAGTTTATTGATTTTGAGTTTAACGCCTCAAAATGCCTCAAGGTTTACGCCTCACTACATAGATAAAAAATGCCTAAATACAAATTGCATGATTTTAAACATTGGTTTTGTTAATTGAGCTCGATAAAGATGCTTTCAGTTTAGTGTGTGGCAATTTGACTAAAAAATTATGGGTAAATAAAGGGCTGAAAGTTAATAAATTTATCATAATTGCTTATTAACTAAGGGTTTGATGCCAAACCTTCATAACATCAAGGCCATCCTAATAAAGTTGGATTACTTTGGCCAATCAAAGTTTAACAAGATTAACTTAGTTGAGTTCTCTAGCACTGTAAAATACTATCCACCAACCAAGAACTGAGGTTACTTTGTGAGTGATTAATTCAAAAATATAAGGGAACAAAGATTTGTTGAGACTCCAAACAAATTAAAATTCTTGTCAAATAACTCCTAAATAATCCAACTTACCATCTTGAAATCCTTATGGTGTTACAAACAAACCTTTGGAGTCTCAACAAACCTTTTGCCTTTGACCTTTCGTCATTGTTGTTAGTGTCATACAACAATGTGATGGCCTTTCCATGTGCTTGCTTTGCAAATAGCATTTTAATTTCTTATCTTTATATATAACTTTCTTTGACTTTATTAGTTATGTTGGGTCTTCATGATTAGCTTATGGGTATACATATAAGAAATTTAAATGTAATGGAGGCCTGGCAAATTCCCCTCCCCAAAAGGTTATGCCTTTAAGTTGTCAACATTGTTGAAGTATTCATGTCACTAGACATATTGACATCTAAAAAGCTGAAGTCAACACGGCCTTTTGAACCATCTACTTCTATAATTTGCTTCCTCAGCAGTAGGCCATGAAAAACATTTTAAGTGGGTCTTAAACATAACGTGGAATTTTTTNAAAGGTAAACACATTCACTTAAACTAATTAGTGTTCAGTTTAACTTAGTGGCACAAATATTCTCATTTTAGTGATTCAAATTTAAATCTAGAAGACGCCTCGAACAAGAAGTGACCTTAAGGTATGGTATTAGGAATCATTTAAATATTTTAGGATGCTCTTCATGATTGTGATCTATATCGAACTTATCACTTATGATTCATAGAATCGCTTGAGAGTAACTACTAAGTATAATGTTCACAAGATAGATGAATTTTTTACGTATGCACAAAGCAACATAAATAAGAAATCCTCAGTCGTTCTAGGAAATAAGTCAAAAAGTAGTAGATTCAACGAAATAATTTTAGCATAAGGATTTAGCTTTAATTATCATCTTGCTCTATTTATTAAAAGGTCCATAAGCACAAGAGGGTACTAATTATAAAGGGAAGGGGGGAGGAGGGAGGGGAAGGGGGAGTGTGGGGGTGTGGGGGGGGGGGNCTAATTTAGGTACTTATCATTTCAACAATTTTCAAGGATAACCATCATCAAACTTAGGATTTTATTTCAACACAATCTATTCAATCCTTGTTTCCACAAACAAAGAACAGCATCTTCTTTAATAACAATCTAGTAAAAGATAAAAATCTGGTAAAAGATTATGCTCTGGCTTCTCTTTCAATTGGTTAACATAGAATGAGTAGATTATTCATTAGGATTCCTTGAATGCGGGTATTGTGGGATTATAGCTAAGCTTGTAAATTTTTTTTCTTATAAGGCTAAAGCCTGAAAGTGAGCTTTGTGCATCTATTGTGGGAATTTCATTTGATTCATTATTGTAGCCCTTTTGAATAAGTGCCTTACAGAAGACTTTTACAAGACTTTGGATTCTAATCTAAAGGCCTGTTCCTTGGGCAATTTCTCATAACCTAAGGGTGATTTATCAGGTTTATAAGAAAAGTTTGTTAAGACATATGAAAAAGGAATTATATCGCTTAATAAAAATAACATTCAAATATGCGAATTATTCTTCTCTTATGAGTCTTGTAAACCCTAATCAAGTGTGAGATTTGAAGCATTTCGGGAGAAAATCTACTTTAGTCAAACATTTCCGGAGAAAATCTACCTAGTCAAACATGGGACATGCCTATCAATTACATCTTTCCACTTCTGTATTCATACCATATGTTACATCAACTCATCTTTTATGGTTATTGTTTCTAAGTATGATTGATCTTTGTTGAATATACTACAATATAGTTTATTTCCTTCGAATGAAATTTAAATCTTTAGTAGGTTGTTTTTAATTCTTAATAATACTAGTCATTGCTTCTATTAAAAAATCAATCTTTTCAGCTGCACTTAGGTTTAACCCTTTTATAATTTACATAAAAAAATAATAAAATTTCAAGATTAATAACTTGCTTTCCTAGTAAAATTACATCTTTATTACATTTAAGAAACCCAAAAACCTAAAATGTCCCATATCAGATTTTGCACGACTCAAAGGAATGTTTCAATAAGTAGGCTTTATATTAAGGTCAACAGACAAATCAATTAGTGATAAAATTTTGTTATATTCACAATAATGTAAATAAAATAAAGTTTGATGTGATTCAAGACAATTTCAATTCAATTATTATAAAATGAAAGATAGACTTCCATAGTGCTAAAATATTCTCAAATAAGATAAATAAGTTAAAATAAGCATTTGGAAATATAGTATCACAAATTTTCGAAGTAATGAACTTGTTAAAACAAAATTAATGTAATATGCTTAAAAATTTTGGCATTTTGGTGAAGTGTAGTTGTTATAAGCATCAATCCTTGGTTAACATGAAATATAAATTTAAAGATCAAGATTTGTGACACATTTATGGTGAAATCAGTTGCAGGTTCATTTAACAGCATTAAACATTTGAACATAATAAGCTTAAATATTTAATTAATTTTAAATTTTGTTCCCAAGCATATTTTGTGTAGAAAGTATTTTGTTAGAGACATATGCTTCATTAATAATTTTAAGGAAGAAATCAAACATAAATTTAATAATAATTGACCGACAATAATAAATGAGGCATGCTAGAGAGCTTTAGACTTCTAAACTTTACAAGATATTATACTTACCCTTCTAATAGGAATATAGCACCTCAACCTAATATTTTCAAGAGGATGTTCCACAGCCTACTGAACACTGACCAACGTCAGTATCAACTAGGGTCAATTTGATCCTATATAAGAAATTATAATACAAGAATATATTTAAAAAGAATGAAAATGCTAAGAAAGATTAAATATTTAAAAAACTACTAATTATAAAATGATTCTACATCTAAATTTGCATTGAAAATAAAAAATAAATTTACAAGAGAACCCAAACTAGAATATGCACCAATGTTTACATTGAAACTATAGTTTAAAACAAGTCAAAACATAAATCTAAACGTAAATATAAAATCATATTAGAACCTATACTTGAATTAGAATTTAAATATATCCTAACCTATAGAACTCTGATGAATGTATGGAGTTGCATTTGTGTCATATTTGTTGCTATTTCTATTTCCATTTGTGTGATTCTATTTCTCTAATTTTGAATTCTGCAATAATATTTGATTTTCCTATCAGTATTTAGATTAACTCCGGTATCAGTTTCAGAATAATCAAAATGTAAACTTTGAAACAAAATGATAACCTACCAGCACATTGATGTTTCTTACAACTCTAACAGTTTCCCTCTTTCCATCACTCGATTCTCATGCCCTCTATCAATCTCCGAATGGTTTCAACACCTTTATATCCACAGTTTATAAAAAAAGGGAGAAAGCCCAAACCCATTTTAATACCCAAAGTCATATCAAAGCAAACACTAATCCCTTAGAAAGGCCACTTAAGGTCTGTTTGAAGCAGTTGTAGCTTATCCNAAAACGTCACTTAAGGTCTGTTTGAAGCAGCTGTAGCTTATCAAATTTATCCAGATAAGTAGTTTATTCTGATAAGCTGTTGATCAGCAGCTTATCCTGATAAGCTGGCTCGCTATTTGGGGCACCCGTTTGAAAACATGTGATTTGCAGTTGTTTATGGATAAATGATCATTTTGCTCCTGTTATGTAATGTTGTTTGTAATCGAACTATCTTGACAATATATTCGATACTGCATAAGAAAAAAAGTAAATTCTATTTTTGGGAGTGTTTCTATATTTTGAATCTTCTTACTTTTAATCCCTAAGAGCCTCATCAGAACACTTTTATCATGCTTAATTAGCTAGATACAGTTTTTAATTATAATATATAAGATTGGAGATAAAAGATACAGTTTGATGCGGCATTGGTCATTGGAAACTAATAACAACAAGTGGGGAGAAAGGAAATGCAGCTGAAATAAAGTTACAACTTCAAACATTTAAATCAGCCCTAATAAAAAAAAAGAAAATGCCAAAGTAATCCTTGAAAAAACAAAAGCTTCTAGTGGGGATATAGCTGCTTAATATGCCTTATAATATGTGAAATTATCCATTCATTCGCACAATATATTTATTTGTAGAAACATGTCTAAAAAATTCATTTTAGATGAAACTACCACTAATAAGGGATAACCTGTAATAATCAAGGGCTGCTTTGCAAAGTTCAGGCCCTATAAAATTGATCCAACCCAAATTTGAACTGGTTTTAAACCAATATAACTAGCACATTGGGCAATTTCCCCGTTTACCACAAAAATTTTATATATTTGCATATCTAGCACCCAAACTTTGATCCTTAGCGTAGAGGTTTGATCTCATCATTGAAGAATCTTATAAAGCATAAAAAATGACAAACAAACATCTCCGACCAAACACCGGAAATCCAGAAACTCCTCCAGAAAGACTGTAGTGCATTCCTTCTACACCAAATCCTACCAAACAGCAAAAAACACATCCCATAAATCCCAAAGTGGCGTTGATTCACGATATATCCTGCGAATCGGCAGACTTAAGTAAATCCAGGATGAATGAAAAGGTAGGGCACGAATATGCTTACCTTGGTCGGAGCAGTGCAGAAAGATGAGAAATATAAGAGTTTTTGTGGTCTCTGTAAGGAGCGATCCCTTCGTTGACATCCCAGCTATGTAACGCGAAGATGATTTTTGTCGCAGGAGAGAAGGGATCGCGAGCAGATAGACTCAAGAGAGACGAGGGCAGGCGAGATAAAAGTGGCGAACGAAACGCGGGTCGCGGGGTCGATCCAGCGGCTGCTGTTATTAAAGAATCAAAAACGTCATTTTTCAAAACTCAGTCTAAACATGTTTACCAAACGGGGGGGGTGGCGTTTTGAAAATGCCGCCCGCACTTATAAGCTGCCCCAAACAAGCTCTTAATCTAATTAAGATGTTTATTTTCTTCCTTAAATCTTCCATGTAAGAGCTTCCTTGAACATCTAATTTTCTTCCTCTAAAGTTTCCACTTCAAAGCCAAAATAAAAATAAAAAGAAAAAGAAAAGAAAAACTCCACCACCTTTCCTATGAATAGTGAAGCTATAAAAATCACACAAACACCCCTCCCGAACCACTAAACACACCATCTATAATTAAAAAGTACTAGTTTACCCCCATCCATATTTTGGAACCTCTCCATGCTCTAGCCGAACCTCTTGATCTATATAAAAATACTACATTAACAATATCATATTCAAATATGATTATATATCCCCACAAATCCATGCATACTCTAGTTATCATTATTCTTCTAGTGATTCTTCAAACAAAATTGTGATGACATATTCTAAATGAAATCACAATATACCTCTACATGTTGTCCGTTCGAAGAGATCGACTTGTACGTACAATTAAATTGTTTTGAATAGCTCTTATTGAACAACTTTTACCTTGCTCTCTTGATCAACTGAACTGGTGTCTGTCTCATTCGACCAAGTAACTGTGTCCAAACAGTTCGACCGCATATTGTAACAGCGTGCTCCTTTCAAACTTTGCAAGAGCGCAGATTTCTGCACACTCCATACATTCAAAAATTTTTGCACGATTCGTACTTCCTCCATGAATGATTTTGTACTTGTGATCGACTTGACTTGCCCTAGTCACCATCTCAAGAGTGGGAATAGCAGTCATCTAAAGAGTCCCTGGCTTGAAAGAGGCTCGAATGGTGTCAAATTTGTCCTCTCAAGAGTCCAACACAATTCACAACGTTTGTTGTCGACTTGAAAAAGGCCCGATTGGTATCTCATGAGTCACGACTTACAAACGACCCGACTGTCTTCCATTTTTGTCGAACTCATGGAAACTGAGAGTTGTGTGTGCCTCTACCTTTAGTTCTTGTTCTCTGGTTCAGCCGAGCAGTCAAACTAAGAGTCCTCTCGCTTTAGCTTATCTTTTCAAGTCAGGCTTCACAATCTTATCATGGCCAAACATAGCATGACCACCCAATCTTCTTCCTCGGAAGTCACATCCAGATCTAAGACATAACTTCCAACAACAACTCATAATTCAACGGATTCAACAGGGAGCAAATTGAGGCGTTGTAGAATATTTTAATAATAATTCTAGTCTTGGAGAAGTATTATGATCCTTTGTCGAACAACCAATTAGTATGTTAGCACACTAAGGTGTCATTTCCTATGCTTTTAATATGTAAAAAATAAATTAAAACCTTAAATAACTGATTCTAAAACTTCAAATCACATGACTGGAGAAATCAATTTCTTCAAAAATTATAACCAATATGCCAGTCATACTTCAGTTTGAATGGCTGATGGTTTATTCTCACCAATAGCAGGAATTTGATTGGTCGAATTGACAAATGATCTTCATCTGTAATTTGTGATTCATATTCCAAAATCAAATTACAACCTACTTTTAATAAAGAAACTTACCGTGACCTAAAATATGTGACTAAATTTTATTCCAATTGTTGTAATTTTCATGTTGTATATAAAATGTGATTAACAGTGCTGAAATACATGGTGATCTATACTTGCTCAAAGAAAATAACTTCATTAGTAGGCAATGTCATCCGTCAAGTTATATTTCTGAGCCCAACTCAAATCATGATTCGGTTGAAAGTCAAGTTCTGTTGACTCATTATTGTCTTGGTCATCAAATTTTGCATACATGAAAAAAATGTTTCCACTTTTATTTATCACTAAAAAATCCAATCTTTATGAATGTGAAACATGCCAACTTGCAAAGCATACCAGATATGTTTATTCCAAATTACAATACAAACCTTCACATCCTTCATCTGTAATTTACAGTGACATCTGGGGACCCTCATGAGTAAATAATATAAATGGGGCGCAATTATTTGTATCATTCATAGATGATCACACAAGAACATAAACATTCCTTGTGAAAGAAAATCTAAAACAGTCTTTATATTTCAATCCTTTCACTCCATGGTACTCAGTCGATACCTAAGCAAAATTCAAATTCTTCATACAAGTCCTTGGGTGAATACTCTTCAACAAAAAAGGGTCGCGGAAAGAAAAAATACACTTACTTAAGGTGGCCCATGCCATTATATTATTTAATCATGTGCTTAAACATTTTTGGGGGAAAACCATTATCATGACCACATACCTCATCAATAGGATGCTTAGTTGAATCCTGAATTTTAAATTCCTCATAACATTCTCATGAAATTTTACCCACACATCCGCTCCTTTTCTTCTAACTTACCATTGAAGGTTTTTGATTGTTTTGTCTTTATTCACATCCATCAACAAAATTGCACCAAACCTGATCCCAAATATCTCAGAAAAATTTATCGTGATTACTCATCCAATCAAAAAGAGTAGAAATACTATTCTACAACAACAATAAAAATATACAACTCTATGGATGTCATCTTTTTTTAGAATCAATTTTATTATTCCAAATTTGAATTTCAGGGGAGATCTCAAGGGAATACTAGATTTGGGATTTTTATCAAGATAGTCAAACCATTTTTATTTAACTAAAATCCTCCATCTCAACCAGCTCCATTTCAAGAATCAAACTCTGTCACAGAAACAGTTCCATTTGTCTCTAATCCACCTTAACATTCACCAATGATTAAGACTTTCATGTCTTCACCAGAAGAAGAATGAGCACTGAGCATGTAAATGACACTATGCAGACTTAGGGTTGCCAAGAGCCACAACCAAGTCCTTCAAATAATCATAATGATATGGATTCCTCAGCTCATGACTCTTACACCGGTGGTTAATGACATTAATCAATCAATTGCCCATTGAAATGTATCTGAGGGTGCACTGATCATCCAATAGAAAGATATGTAGCATAAGAGAAGTTGCCATCATCCAATTGATAAATCTTGATAGTGTGCAAGTTTTCCAAGATGCACTAAAGGTTCCAGAATGAAAACAAATAGTTGAGGAAGAAATTCATGCTCTAGAAAAGAATAACACATGAAAACTTGTAGAGTTACCTCATGGGGAAAATTTTGTAGGCTGCAAATGGATATTCTTGGTCAAATACAAAGGATACAGAGATGCAAAGCGAGACTGATTGCCAATGGCTTCACACAATCATAAAGAATTGACTATCAGAAAACATTTATACTTGTTGCCAAACTTAATACAGTTCAGGTTTTATTCTCTCTTGCAGTAAATCAATATTGGTTGTTATACCAACTTGATGTCAAAGATAACTTATAGAATGACGACCTTGATGAAGAACCCTACATGATTATACCTCCGAACTTGAAAAAATAGGTCGAACAACAGATCAATTTGCAAGTTGAAAAAGCTCTTATACGGCTTGAAGCAAGCTCTTGATATTTGTTTTGACAGGTTTGCTAAAACAGTGATTACAAAAGGATATCATCATTGTCAAGCTAATTATCCATTGTTTGTTAATCCAATACTAAAAGCAAAAATATTATTCTCATAGTATATGTAGATGATACTATCTTGACAGGTATTGATTCAGAGGAAATTATCAGTATAAAAAGAATACTCACAATAGAATTTGAGATCAAGGACTTCAGAAAACTTCGATACTTTATGGGAATAGAGGTGGTTGGGTCTAAGGTAACAATTGACATATCCCAAGGAAATATATCTTAGAAAAATTAAGTAAAACTGACATACTTACACACTTATGGATTTCAACAAAAGACTAAATAAAAATGAAGAAAACGATCCAGTTGATAAAAGAAGATATCAAATACTCGTGAGCAAACTACTTTACCTATGACATACAAAACCTAACTAATATTGCATACCCAAACAATGCAGTAAATCAGCGCCTGAATAACCCAAATGAGGATCATTTGAAAGTTGTGAACAAAATTCCAAGATACTTGAAGATGACTCCTAGATACGAATTGTTCTTCAAAAGATCTGAAAAAAATTATAAGATTGAGATATACACAAATACTAGTTCGACATGAGATATAATTAATAGAAAATCAACCATTGGATATTGTTCATATAATTGGGGAAATCTTATCACATGGAGAAGCAAAAAGCAATTTGTCTCTCAAAGAAGTGCAAAATATAAATATCGTGCTCTTACACTAGGAATATGTGAAAGAATATGGATTCAAAGATTATTAAGGGAACTTAAGACTGAGATAAACAACACTATTAAAATGTTAAGTGATAGGCTAACTATTAGTATAGCAAAAAATCTTATGCATCATGATAGAACAAAACACATCGAGATTGATAGACTCTTCACCTTAAAAAAGGTTAACAATGAATTTTTCAGGTTGGTTCTATTACTACATGACTTCAGACCGTTGATATTTTTACCAAAGCAATACCAAGGGTCAATTATGATGAATTGAAGTTCAATCTTAGCTTGAATAATACATACAACCCAACTTGAGGGGGAGTATTGGAAAGTGTCAATCCGCACTGGGAAGGAATTTATTTTCTTTTGTGAAATATTGCACTTTGCATTTAAAAAACCAAAATGGTAAAAAAAACTATGCAAGTAGGCATCTATGTTATACAAGAGTGTGATCTATCCTCTACAGGAATGGAAGAGAATTCCCTATTCTAATCTATATGCATAAAAAAGAAAGGACCACAAAGGGCAGGCCTGGCACAAAAAAGAACCACCATATTAGAATCCCTGAAAATAAAAAAGAACAGAACATGCTTAAAAATAAGAAAAGGAGAAAACCAAGATCTGGAGCCTTTGTTGGTTGCTTTTGCCAAACTTTGACTTGCATGGTAGAGCACACGAACCAAATGATATTAGTTAGCATTATCCCCTTCAATGATGAGGCCCTTACTCTCGACCAATCACGGTAAACAAATGCTACAGATGGCTTGGATGGCTAATAGTTCCACTTGGACATTGTCCCAATGAGTGAAATGTTGTCCCATAGCAATAATGCCATTGCCCTGATCATCTTGAATGATTGCTCCAATTCCCGCCCGTCGAACTGCACAGAAGAAGGCCATCATCATTAATCACCTTTAGCCATCCGGTAGGGGGGTGCCAAAAGGAAGAACAAGCCGAACCCAGGGGTCTCCTAGCATCCCACAGCTCCTGGAATGGGTAAAGATGAGTTTAGGCGAGTGCCTTGAGAAGGGTAACTGCAAAAGCAGCAGGAGTGCCATAAGATCGGTTATGAATCTTCTCATTACAGGCTCTCCAATAATAGTGGACGACGTAACAAAAACAAGCCAGTGGGATGGCATGCTTCGGAATATTGCTAAAATGCTCCACTACCTTCTGGAAATTGTAGAATTCCGAGATTTTGATGCTCCAGTTTGCCAAACTAGCTTTTATCCTACAAAAAACAAACAATTAGTGAAAAGACGATCTCAATTTTTTGGTCCAACGCATCTTCACGGGCAATCCAAAATATCCAAAGGCCCCCTTCTCTTAAGCTAATTGCGAGTTGGTATATCAACGTGCAAGACTCTCCACAAGAAGAATCACTCTCAAGGATGTAGATGTAGCCTTCTCATCCAATTTTTATTGGTGTCGCAAACAGAGAATTTAGCTTCGTACATGAGTACCATAATTACTTTGTCGATATGCAGATGCTTAAACTCCATACAATCCTCAGTGAGCTCACCGTAGATGGGAACCTGCAAAATTTTGCACGTGAGTGCCTCCCCTAACGAACTCCCGAGAGCATTAGCATTCTAGGACCCATTTTCAATAAAGATAAAAACTTTAAGACCCACTACTTGCATAACATCCACAGGGTATGGCCAATCCGCAAGAAGATTATTATAGATTCACGCAACTTGAGAGTTGCTGCACCATCGCATAAGATCCTCCAAGTGATGGAAAACATGCATTTCTACTAAGGAAGACACGAATTTGTGCCATATTTATCGATAAGAAGCTTGTGAAGAAGTGAATTCCTATCATGGAGATAGTTCCAAGCTAACCAAGCCCTTA
>JXCR01145995.1:7978-28646 GCA_002079205.1 Phalaenopsis hybrid cultivar
TGTAAACTGGTTCATAAGAGCATCCCTCTTCTATTTGTCAAAGATGTTGAGATAATGGAGTTAAACCAAATCACAATAGAAAAAACAAATAGGTAGTTACAACCAACACGCTTGAAAGGAAAAATATGACACGATGCCCGGAAATCTGAAATAGCAACAGACATGATACAAACACTTAAACTAGGGTGGGATTCAGGGTGTTGGTGATGATCTGCGAGGATTTGTAACACAGATATATAATAATAAGATAAAGACGAGTGAGCTCAGGGGACGACCAGCCAGTTTACAACACAAGAAAGCTTAGATCGAACTGGTCCAGGCAAGCAAACTCTTTGCCGCTCACGTACGGGACGTCCCGCTTCCGCTACCAAGCGGGAGACGCCCGTGTCATGTTGTTGCTTGTATGACGATGTTGATTTATCTCTTGTAATTAATGTAGAAATCTGTGAAGCCCCGCTTTAGTTAACCAGGGGAGAGGAAATCAGGAAACTGAAAGAGAAGAAGAAGAGGAATCGAACAATCGGGAAATCGAAAAGAGGGAGGTGAAGCGAGAGTCGGAAAGCTGAATAGATACTTTCGTTTATAAATCCACGCGTAGGGGGAACGGTAGAGGCTAGTGAATTTACCTAGAAGTCAAACGACAAAAAAGATGTCGAGCCTAAGTTAGGGTTTTTGCCAAGATGGCAAAAAGGAAACTTAAGAAAGTATCGATATTGAGCTTCACGCAGGATTAGGGGTTCGGTGCGAAGTAAAAGTCATAAGGAGCGAAGCCTGGCATTGCACACAGAGAAGAGATGCGCGAAAGATTGTTTTGCACCCAATTTACAAAGTTAACACTCGACAGCGATAAGCTCCGCGAGGGGTGTCTAACAATCGCGAGAGTCCTATGGGATGAACGACACCTAGCAGCGACAAATTCCGTGAGGGGTGCACGAACGATCGTCTAGCAACGCCCAATTTACAAAGTTAACACTCTACGGCAACAAGCTTTGCGAGAAGTGTGAGAACAGATGCCCTACGCCTAATTGACATGGATGCATATCCACACGCTTGCCAATCAATCATGAAAAGCAGAAAATTACTCATAAAATAAAGCAGTTGTGGAGCACAGGAAGGAAAACTCGAGGCACTAAACCCTCAAATTCCAAAAAATATGAATAAATATCTTGCATTATAAAGCATGTTTACAAAAACTGACTCACAAAATTTTCATACGAGCATGTTTAAATATCAAAATAAAAGAAAGCTAAAAGAGAGATCGCCTCGAAGGCTCTATACATTAGAAGGTTCTCCATCACCCTCTTTGCCAATTTCTTCAACTCACCCGGAGCCGTCCGACTTCCAGTTCGACACCTTTGTTCTCCACCTTCTGAATCTAAAAGCAATGTGTCGAACTTCTCCATATCCCGCCACTTGAGATCGGCCAGCCCATGTTTCACAAATCTCTCTACTGTAAAAGATGTGTCAACCTTAATCTGACGAGAAAGACCCTCAACATGCTCTTCTTGAGAAATCATAGAGGATACTTTCTTTTTCAACTCTTCGTGCTCTTTAAGAAGAGTCTTGTATTCATGAGCCTCTAACTCCCTATGCTCCATAGACAGCTTCAGCCTCGCCTCTGCCAAGTTAACTCCCTGCCTCAACTTTTCCATCCACAAGGCATCCCTCACAACTTTCCCTTCGGCCTAGTCCAAAAGAATCCCCACAAAATGTGAGACCTCCCATGCAAGAACATGATAGAGATCGACCACGTGATGCAAATCTCACCGGTCCATCGTTCTCAAGTGTCTTTCAAAAGTGGGAGACCAGAAACGCCTCCATCAAGGTCGGCGGGTAGTCCCTATTCAAAAGAGTAAAAGGATACCACTCAATATATCTATCAAGAAGAGTGTGATGACCGCTCGTCCGAATTCCAGCCCCTCGGTCATGAGAGAACAACCACTCGGATGAGATCCCTTCTCCGGAGGAGGAGGTAGCTCAGTTTTTGGGACAGGAGCCTTTCTTGGCCTCCAAGGCACGTCACCTTCCACCCTCTCAGCATCTCTTGGTTCTCCTCCCAGCTCGGTCTCTACCGAGATTGGACGAGAGGCGCGACTTGCCTCCGCTCAATCGTGGAAGCCCACGAACGAAATCCCACTAGGATTCGCAGCGGAAATCCCAAAATCTGATACACCATGAGTCTCGAGGACATCCTCGTCGCTCCCTTCAAATAACATCAAAATAATATAAACACATACTCATATATATAAGAAACTAAAATGGGGAAATTTTGTTTACCTTCAGTACCTTCTTCAGTTGATCCAATGGGGACAGACTGACCCTCACCTCTCCCAAATGAGGGAGGATCACTTTTCCTCTAATGTTTCTTCAAAGTCTCTCTCTTCTCGACAGCTTTCTCTCTGTCCATTTCCCGAGCATCAGATGATGCTCATAACCCTTCAGTCATGGTCTTGCTTCCATCAAGTTGAAGCATACACCCTATCACATCCGGATTGAGATACTGAAATAACGAGAGACGCTGATCCTTGATTAGCGCCTTATGATCTCTGAGATTACCCAAAAGTGTATTCACTTTCTTCACCTCACAGTCCACGGGAACAGTGTCGATCCCACAGCCACTAGCGCAAGAGCCCAAAATAAATTTTGTTTTTCAATCTTTTATCTTATTCTCAAGGCCCACCAGATGGATCTTGGAACCGGCGGCAAACTGAACATAGTCGTCCTGGCCGATTCGGAATTATCAAGCTAGAATAGAGGAAATCAGACATAATAAATTGTTTCCTTCTTCGCAATGCTGCAAAGAAGAAAATATTATATTTCCAAAAGATTCTTTCCTTTTAGCTGAATATTTAGATTATGAATATGTATTAATTAAGTTACCTAAAATAAATTATACATAATATTATGTACTTAAAATAGATTGTACAGACTATTATCTATTGGAATGAAAGCAAAGGACAAGACATTCAGCCTATTTGACATGGTATCAGAGTCACGTAGAATATTAGCATCTGAATCTTTCAAGTCGCCTGCTTCGCCTGGAGAGCTCGTCTTGTTAGCCCTAATTGCTTCCTCTGTGTCACTCGCTCAACTGCTTCCTCAATCCCTAACTGTCGCTGCCGCTCGAACTGTCGTTGTCACTTCCTCTATTCCAGAACAATCGTTTTCGCTTGACCGCTTCCTTGTTCTCGAACTGCCGCTATCGCTCGACCGCTTCCTTGTCCCCGAACCGCAGTTATCGCTCGACTGCTCGAACTCCCGAACTCTTGGCTCACGCATCTGTATCTTCGGCTTTGGTATAGTCGGCATATTTCAGCGTCGGTATACTTCCTAGATCGGGGCACTCTGAGGATTTTAAGTCAGTGCACGATTTTTTGAATCTTTTGAGTTTATTTAGATCAACATTGGGATTTTTTTTTTGATATCTTTGCTTTCTTTGATTTCTGGTTGATTTTGATCAACGACAATTCTATTTAGAATGTCTTCTGAAATCTTAGCTATCATATTACGGGAAAGAATTATGTCGCGTGGGAATTTTAGCTCAGAATGTTCTTAAAAAAGAAATAAACTTTGAGGTTATATTGATGGATCTTCTCCAGCACCTGTTGGGGCAAAAGATCTTGGTTAATGGGAAGCAAAAGAAGCTCGGATTGTTTTCTGGATTTTGGGATCTATTGAGGCTCATATGGTGAACAATTTAAAATCATTTGACACGGCTAAAGAAATGTGGGAATACTTGAAGTGTGTTTACAATCAAAATAATTTTGTGAAACACTTCCAATTGGAACTTGACATTAGTAATTATAGTCAGGGTATTCTTTCAATTGAATAATATTATTATAGTTTTCTAAATTTGTAAAGCAAATATACTAGCATTATTTATGCTAAGGTGTCAAAAGAGAACTTAGCTAGTCTTCAAGCTATTCATGAAGAAAGTCATCGTGATCAGTTTTTAATGAAACTCAGACCTGAATTTGAAACTACTCGAGCTGGGTTGCTGAACAGAGATCCAGTTTCTTTTTGGATGTTTTTTTTTTTTTGCAATTACTGCGTGAAGAACAAATATTGGCGACACAAGCTGCTATCAGTACAACAGGTGGATCATCAGAAATAATTAAATATGACATATGTTGCTAAGACCAAAGGGAAGGGACCAGTGCGGTGCAAATGCCAGAAATTTAATCATATTACACAGAATTGTGAAAATAAGGTATATAATTATTGCAAGCAAAAGGGACATACTCTTACGGAGTGCCCTACACGACCCCAAAACCGCAAGCACTTTATGCCACGGTATCCGACACTCACAATTCTGGCTCGACATCCATAGTTTTGACAATAATCAATCAGTTGTCACACTAGATATGATTCAACAAATGATTCCCTCTACCTTTTCTGCTCTCGGTCTTCAAGGGAAACGTAAAACTATTACTTTCGTTCTATCTCTTTGGTTTGTTGATTCAAGCGCCACAAATCATATGACTGGCACAGCTGATTTATTGCATAACCAACGGTCATACACTGGTACTCAACATATTCAGGTTGCTGATGGAAATAATATTCCAATTATAACAATTAACGATATTAACTCCTCCTTCAGACATGTCTTGGTTTTTTTCTAAATAATCTACTAATTTACTCTCTATTAGTCAAATTATAAATAATAAATGTGACGTACATTTTTCTCGTGATGGTTGTATTGTGCAGGATCAGGTGTCGGGGAAGATGATAGCAAAGAGGCCTAAAGTGGGCAAGTTATTTCCATTACAATTTAATGTTCTGCAGAATGTCATTAAGTTCTTCAGTTGTTGAGAATAAGGCAAGCATCTGACATAAAAGACTAGGTCATCCAAATGATATGGTGTTGAAGCATTTACTTAAAAGTGATGTTCTTTATTCTACAGATAAGACTTTAGTAGTTGATTATTCTGTTTGTAAACTTGAAAAAAGTAAGACATTACATTTTACTATTTCAGGCAATCGTGCCAATAAATGTTTTGACATTATTCATAGTGATGTTTGGGGAATTAAGTCAGTTATTTCACATGTTCAATATAGATATTTTGTGACATTTATTGATGATTACAGTCATTTTACTTTGATCTATTTTTGCGTTCCAAAACAGATATATTTACTGCATTTCAAACATTTTTAGCATATGTTAAAACTCAGTTCTTCGCTTGAATTAAAATCTTACGGCGAATACATGTCTCATGAGTTTCAAGCATTTCTCCATAACAAATGTATTGTTTCACAACGTTCATGTTCCTATACACCGCAGCAAAATGGAGTTGTTGAACAAAAAAATCGGCATATATTGGATACTATGCACATTACTAATAGAACCGTCTGTTCCAGCTAAATTTTGGGCTGAAGTTTTATTTACTACAGTTTATCTCATTAATCGTTTACCATCTCAACAATTGAAGTATGAGTCTCCCTACTATCGAGTTTTTGATAAAAAAACTAATTATCATATGATACATACTTTCGGATGAGTTTGTTTTGTTCATCTACCTGCTCATAAACGTCATAAGTTGGCAGCTCAGTCAGTACGATGCATCTTTATGGAGTGCAGTCCTAATCATAAAGGTTTTATATGTTATGATTCAATTAATAGTTGATGACATATTTCTCGAAATGTGATTTTTTTTTTAACACGAATATTACTTTCAATATCATGTGTCAACATCAGAGACAGTTATACTTCCACAGTTTGATAATTCTTCTGTTGATAAAAGGTTCAAGCTGGACATTGTCTACACACGACGACTGCTCACCACCTTCAATCATCCTCGACCCTGATCCTGAAAGTGCATCAAGTATTCAACAATCAGCCCAGGAAATCCGTCCTCAAGATAGATATGCGTATTCTATAGTTTTAACTAATACTACTGTTCTTATATCTTACTTTCAGTCTACTAAACAGACTCGTTGGGTCAAATCTATGCAAGAGGAACTTCAGGCACTTCAAGAAAATCACACTTGGGATATTGTTTAATATCCTACAAGTGTTAAACTCATTGGTTGTAAATGGGTTTATTCTTTTAAATTCCGATCTGATGACTCTCTTAACAGATATAAGGCAATATTGGTAGCACTTGACAATCGATAGGAATACGGGATTAATTATGAAGAAACATTTGCACCTGTGGCTAATATGGCTACTGTCCGGCTGGTTTTATCTATTGTTGCATCTAAAGGCTGATTGTTAAAGCAGATGGATGTTAAGAATGCATTCTTACATGGGGATCTCAAAGAAGATGGCTATATCACTCCTCTTCCAGGTTTGTAATCTACACATTCACATGATGTTTGTAAGCTCAAACGGTCCCTATACAGTTTGAAACAGGCTCCACGGGTTTGGTTTGAAAAATTTCGCAATACCCTTCTTAGCTTCTCTTTTAATCAAAGTCGGTATAATTCATCATTATTTCTTTGCAAGACTGATAAGGGAATTATTTTGTTATTAGTCTATGTTGATGATATTCGTATCATAGGATCTGACAATCAATTGATGTCTCAGCTACAGAAACGTCTTCAGGGTTCTTTTCATATGAAAGATTTGGGATCATTAACTTATTTTTTAGAACTCGATGTTCACTCTTCTCCCGCTGGTATTTTTCTTCATCAGCACAACTATACGAAGGGACTCGTTCCTATGGCTGGTCTTCAAGACGGTCGTTCTGTTGATACTCCCTTGCAAGTAAATGTCAAATATCAATAAAATGAGTATGACTTTATATCTAAACCATCTCTATATCAACAAATGATTGGGAGTCTCAATTATTTGACTATTATGCGTCCTGATATTTCATTTGTTGTGCAACAAGTTAGTCAATTTATGCAAGCACCTACACATCTTCATTTAGTTGCAGTTCGATGTATTGTTCGGTATTTGAAAGGTACTTCTCATCGTGGTTTGTTCTTTTCTGCGGAGTTTCCTATCATCTTAACAGTCTATAGTGATGTTGATTAGGCTAGTTGTTCTGATACACGCCGATCTATTATTGGATGGTGCAAGTTTCTCAGCAACTCTTTAATCTCTTGGAAGAACAAGAAACAAGATCGAGTGTTTAAGTCATCTACTGAATCAGAATATCGTGTTATGTCTTCTGCTTGTTCCGAGATCATTTGGCTTCAGGGTGTNTCTGATACACGCCGATCTATTATTGGATGGTGCACGTTTCTCGGCAACTCTTTAATCTCTTGGAAGAACAAGAAACAAGATCGAGTGTCTAAGTCATCTACTGAATCAGAATATCGTGTTATGTCTTCTGCTTGTTCCGAGATCATTTGGCTTCAGGGTGTGCTGGCTGAGCTTGTTTTTCCTCAGCTTGAGTCTACTTCTCTTCATGCAGATAATACTAGCGTTATTCAGATAGCTGTTAATCCCGTCTTTCATGAGCGCACAAAATACATCGAGAAGTCTATGAGGATGGTGTTATATATCTTCCCCATATCACTTCTGATCTTCAAACGGCTGATATATTTACTAAGGCTCTTTCTCGACAGCGTCATCATTTTTTTTTTGGCAATTTGAGAGGGAATATCAATCAAGAATAAAGGAAATCAGACAGAATAAAGAGTTTTCTTCTTCGCAATGCTGCAAAGAATAAAAATATTATATTTGCACAAGATTCTTTCCTTTTAGCTGAATATTTAGATTATGAATATGTATTAATTAAGTTACTTAAAATAAATTATGCATAATATTATGTACCAAAAATAGATTGTACATAGTATTATTTATTGGAATGAAAACANATTCTGATCTTCAAACGGCTAATATATTTACTAAGGTTCTTTCTCGACAGCGTCATCAATTTTTTTTTGTAATTTGAGAGGAAATATCAATCAAGAATAAAGGAAATCAGACAGAATAAAGAGTTTCCTTCTTCGCAATGCTGCAAAGAATGAAAATATTATATTTGCACAAGATTCTTTCCTTTTAGTAGAATATTTAGATTAGGAATATGTATTAATTAAATTACCTAAAATAAATTATGCATAATATTATGTACCTAAAATAGATTGTACATATTATTATTTATTGGAATGAAAGCAAAGGAAAACACATTCAACAGATTTGACAGGAATGAGAAGAAATAGTTGAACAGTTCAAGCGACCAAGGGATCTTCATCCTTCGGCAAAAGAGAACGAAAGTCATTATAAAGACCATGGAGTTCGGAAGTATTTGAATAAGAATAACTTCGTACCATCCGAAGATCGATCGAATTTCCTTACAAAGCGACAGGCGAAGACCAATTTTAAATTGATCTTTATAAAAAATCAAATTCGGAGAAAATGACCCGTCGCTCGCTCATGGTTGGCAGCCAGCCGAAGCTGGATGACGGGGTCAGAAACATAGAGAGACCGAAAAGATTCTTGGGAGTATTTTCATGTCAAACGACCAGTAACAACGCACAAGGGAGGGGGAGAAGAAGAATAATAATAAGGGGGAGTAAAGACTCACGAAGAAATAAAGGATACAATGTCCTATCCTGCGCATATATATATATATATATATATATATCACATTAACATGGAAAAACAAAATATCACCTATAATACTGATGTAACAAGAACCGCATAGTACCCAAGGAGAAGCAATCATTACCAGAAATAAAAAATTTGAATTTTATCTATTCATTTATTTACAAAAGGAGGGAGCATCACAACACGCCCTTGGATACAGTTAAGAGAGAAAAAACCTAACTATGCGGTCGTTTGCGGTTTCGTCCGGGACAAACCTCGTTGATGTAGCTCCTCATACATATACTCATCACCCAACTTAAAGGGGGCATTCTGACCATCCCTTAGCTGAGCAGCAAACCCTCTCTAATGACTGACAGTTCCCGACACATCCGAGTCATCTCCCCACGACCAGCCAGCATCTCCCCTCAAAAAACACCTTCTTTTACTTACTACCCCTTGTTGTGCTCTCTCTATCTCTCTCACACATCACTTCCTAGTAGAAGAACGTTCTATTCTTTGAGTGTTTCCCGGACACTTACGAATTAAACAATTACAAAAACTAATTAATTATTAATTTAAAATATATCCTTTGATTAACGTTCTTTATTACTAATGATTTTAAAATTATCAAAATTTATAAATAAAAACAATAAAAATCCCTCGCATTCTTTTAGCCTACAAATCTAACCCGGTTGACTTCGAGGCTTCAACCAGTANTGATCCAATGACATGTCATGAAATGGCCCAGGGAGATAGATTGGACTATCCTAATGAGCAAGGTTTACCAAGAAGATTCAGGCTTGATGATCTTAGAGTTTAGTTGGGATTTGGGACAAAAAACAAAGAGGGTTGAATGGGTTTCGATGAGTTTGATTTGAAAATATTGATGGGAAGAGCTGAGATTTGAAAAAGTTTTAGAAGGATTCTAAAACTAAGGGTAGTATATTTATGTAAGAAAAAATGTCTAGATGGAGGCGAAGCTCTAATTTTGACATGAATTGGCTCATTAATGAATCATTATATTCTCTGGATGCATTGTTCATATGGAATAAAAAAAAGAGGAATCTTATTCATTTAATAAAGTTGGCGATACAATAACACCATGAAAGATACAAGTGCAATAGCTAAGAAATGGAAACATTAACAATGACATGCACAAAATGAATATCATATGACTAGATGGTCATTGATAGTATTTGTAAAGATTCTTTATTGTTTATCTTTAGAGAAGAATTTTTTCCCTCATAGTCCTTAAGCTTGAAGGTTCTTGGCTTAGCCATGATAATGACCATGTAAGGACCCTCTTAGAGAGAAAATAGTTTTTTTGCATTGGGGGTTGTGACCGACTGCTTCGAGACCACATATAACCAAATCTCAAATAGAGATATGTTGAGGTTTAACTCTCTGATTAAAGTGGCAGACCACCCTTTAATGGTAGGAAGCAATCCTGAGATGGGGTCACATCATGCATTTTTTGGAGAAAGACTAGATGTTGTTGAAATTTTTGCTTAATGTCATTAGGGTTGAAGGCTTGAACTCGAGGTTTTGGGACCTTAATGTCATCTGGATTGATGAACTCCATGCCAAAATATAACTTGTAAAGTGTCTCCACGATTGTTGTTCTTGAGGTGGTGCAGTAAGCCAAGAAGATAGTGTGAAGTTCTTCAACCCACTACCCCCTAGAAGAGTCTTAAACCCTTTGGGATGGTTTGATTAATTACCTCAGTTTGGTCATTCTCCCATGGATGAGCTACAATTGTGTGTACCAGTTAGACGTAGATATCATTTTAAAAAGATGTGAAGACTCTCCCAAAAAAACAAGTTACATTATTAGTAATAATAATTGTGAGGAGATTGAAGCAATAGATAATATTTTTAAGATAAATTAGTTGTCATTAGCTTCAATGATCTTAGCAAGTGGCTTAGCTTCCAACCACTTAGTGAAGTAGTCAACAACAAAGATGATAATTTTTTGTTGTTTGGTGGCTATTAGAAATGATCCCATGATGTCAAAACCCATTTGTGTAAAAGGCCAAGGGCCTAAAAATAATGTGAGTTCTATTGACAATGCATAGATGAGGTTGGAGTACATTTGACAGTTTTTTTTTTCTTTTTTTGCATTTTAGTGTGAAGTTTAGTGCATTTTGCTTGATCTTTGGCTAATAAAACTCTTACCTCATTATCCTGAGAGTGAGAGCTCTACCCCCCATGTGCTCCCACGTATCTTGGAATGAACTTCGCATAAAACATAGCTAGTTTCGGATGGGAAAGACATTTAAGAAATGAACCAACAAATGCTCTTTTGTAAAATTTATCCTGAATGAGGATGAAGTTTGCAACATATCATCAGAGGCAAACTAAAATGGTAGCATCATCTAGCAACGTCCCATCCCAAGATAAAGAAGTAATAGTATATGTCTAATAAGATTCCTTCTACTCTCTTCGATGGATTGGATCGCCTAGGGGTCTTAGATGTGGGGAAAAATATAATTTTTTAATGCACCTCCTTTTGAAGAGGTCTCTAGTTGTTGCACTTACGAGCTTGAAGAGAGCATCAACTCTAGTATTTTGCTCCCATAGTATATGAATGATAAAATATTTTTCAATATGATTGAGAAGCTTCTTTGCCATGTTGAGATATTATGTCAGTTGGAGTTATAGGCATCAAAATTTCCTTCAACTTGGGATCCAAAATGCCCCTCCCAATAAAACTATAAATAAACCCCTTCTTTCACTTGAAAGTGTAGGTGAAGAAGTGAAAATGTAAATTATAGAGTCTGTTTTGGAGAAAAGAGTCAATGAGCAACCACCAGCTTTCATAGCAGCCGACGACCGTCGACCACCATCTTTCATTTTCACCTATTGTCGCCAACTACTGGCTATCGACGACCATCGCTTGCATTTGTTGTAGTCAAACTACGATTCTTNTTTTCTGAAAGGTGCTGATTTTTTCTTTATGCTATCGGATTTGTCGTGAGATGTCGGGACAAAAGCCTAGTGAATAATATCTTCATTACTTAGAAAAGATATATATTTTGGTTAAATTAATGCTAATTATTTTTTTTTTTCTAAATGTTAACACTAAATTGATTTTATATCATAGAGATATATGGAGAGAATGTGATTNTTTTTGGTTAAAATAATGCCAAGTATTTCTTTTTTTTTTTCTAAATGTTAACACTAAATTGATTTTATATCATAGAGATATATGGAGAGAATGTGATTGATACTACCTATAAGATAATCTCACGTTGCCGGAGTAAAATTATCTATGAGTGCGAAAATTCTTTTCAAAAATATTAGAAATGTTTGAGGGTTCTCAAATATTTGAAAGGATTATCATAAAAAAAGTTGAGGGTCAGGATTGATTTTTAAGAAAGATGATTTAATATTGTTTAGCAATTTCATAAGTCTCATAATAAAAGTTTTTAATGCTAATATTATAAATGAAAAATATATATATAATGTAAGATTTAAGTTAGGGATGCCTGACCATGACCATCGAGAATGCCAGAACTTTTGGGAAAACAATAATTTGATTATAGTGTAGGAAGATCATAATATGATATGAATTAATACATAATGAATTTGCAGGATGACAAAGATGATGGCATGAGTATAGCCTAATCGTTTTGAATGATGTCTTTATTTAGAGTGAGCATAAAAAAATAGGATAAATGATTATTATTTTTAAGTAGATATAGCCTATTATTCTAGTTTGCTCAAGCATTGTCTTCAAAATGAGGACCTGAAATATAATAATGATCAAATAAATATAATTGTACCATTGCATTCTTTGGCAGCTTGACATTCTCCTTGCCTAATCACATTAGGTCATTTGCCCACTGTGAGATGTAGTTTTGTACTCAAGAAATTTTGAACCACAGCAATTGCATGGATGCTATTGCTTCAGCTTGGCCCGGGTATGGTAGGGTCTCCTATTTATGTGTTGTATGATAAGCTTAAATTTCTCAAATAGACTTTGAAAACGTCTTCTTAGAATAATTACATTTCTTCATAAGACCACCTCTGATTTGTGGTATTTAAACCAATCTTTATTAGATAATGCTAAGAAAATCTTAAAGTGATTCCATTATGGCTACTGCTTGTAAGACCTAATAGATCCAACAATGAGCCAAAGATACTCGGACTACTAAAGGGGAAGATGATTTAGGCTCCCTCTATAATTCCATTAAAGAAAGGAAGAAAATAAAAACTTAATTGAGGAGATCACCTGGAACAATATTATTGTTGTTGGCCCTACTGAGATTGTCGGTGATGTAATTTGGCTCTTATCCTCACTATATAACAACTGAGAATCATAGTCTCCTATGTACATTCTCATGCAGCCGCACCCTCCAAGATGCTTAGGTTGGTATCCTAATTAGACCTTACTAGAATTTTAAGACGCTATATTACGACTTTACCTCAAAGGTTTTTATAAAGGATTACGCCTCTGCCAAGTTAACTCCCTGCCTCAACTTTTCCATCCACAAGGCATCCCTCACAATGTTCCCTTCGGCCTAGTCCAAAAGAATCCCCACAAAATGCGAGACCTCCCATGCAAGAACATGATAGCGATCGACCACATGATGCAAATCTCACCGGTCCATCGTTCTCAAGTGTCTTTCAAAAGTGGGAGACCAAAAACGCCTCCATCAAGGTCGACGAGTGGTCCCTATTCAAAAGAGTAAAAGCATACCACTCAATATATCTATCAAGAAGAGTGTGATGACCGCTCGTCCAAATTCCAGCCCCTCAGTCATGAGAGAACAACCACTCGGATGGGATCCCTTCTCCGGAGGAGGAGGTAGCTCGGTTTTTGGGATAGGAGCCTTTCTTGGCCTCCAAGGCACGTCACCTTCCACCCTCTCAGCATCTCTTGGTTCTNTCAAATTCCAGCCCCTCGGTCATGAGAGAACAACCACTCGGATGGGATCCCTTCTCCGGAGGAGGTAGCTCAGTTTTTGGGATAGGAGCCTTTCTTGGCCTCCAAGGCACGTCACCTTCCACCCTCTCAGCATCTCTTGGTTCTCCTCCCAGCTCAGTCTCTACCAAGATTGGACGAGAAGCGGGACTTGCCTCCGCTCAATCGTGGAAGCCCACGAACGAAATCCCACGAGGAGTCACAGCGGAAATCCAAAAATCCGATACACCATGAGTCTCAAGGACATCCTCGTCGCTCCCTTCAAATAACATCAATATAATATAAACACATACTCATATATATAAGAAACTAAAATGGGGAAATTTTGTTTACCTGCAGTACCTTCTTCAGTTGATCCAATGGGGACAGACTGACCCTCACCTCTCCCAAATGAGGGAGGATCACTTTTCCTCTAATGTTTCTTCAAAGTTTCCCTCTTCTCAACAGCTTTCTCTCTGGTCATTTCCCGAGCATCAGATGATGCTCATAACCCTTCAGTCATGGTCTTGCTTCCGTCAAGTTGAAGCACACACCCTATCACATCCGGATCGAAATATTGAAATAACGAGAGACGTTGATCCTTGATTAGTGCCTTATGATCTCTGAGATTACCCAAAAGTGTATTCACTTTCTTCACCTCACAGTCCACAGGAACAGTGTCGATCCCCCAGCCACTAGCGCAAGAGCCCACCATAAATTTTGTTTTTCAATCTTTTATCTTATTCTCAAGGCCCACCAGATGGATCTTGGAACCGGCGGCAAACTGAACATAATCGTCCTGGCCGATTCGGAATTATCAATCAAGAATAAAGGAAATCAGACATAATAAACAGTTTCCTTCTTCGCAATGCNGATACTGAAATAATGAGAGACGCTGATCCTTGATTAGCGCCTTATGATCTCTGAGATTACCCAAAAGTGTATTCACTTTCTTCACCTCACAGTCCACGGGAACAATGTCGATCCCCCAGCCACTAGCACAAGAGCCCACCATAAATTTTGTTTTTCAATCTTTTTATCTTATTCTCAAGGCCCACCATATGGATCTTGGAACCGGCGGCAAACTGAACATAGTCGTCATGGCCGATTCGGAATTATCAATCAAGAATAAAGGAAATCAGACATAATAAACAGTTTCCTTCTTCGCAATGCTGCAAAGAAGAAAATATTATATTTCCACTTTTTCTTTTAACTGAATATTTAGATTAGGAACACGGGATTAATTATGAAGAAACATTTGCACCTGTGGCTAATATGGCTACTGTCCGGCTGGTTTTATCTATTGGTGCATCTAAAGGCTGATTGTTAAAGCATATTGATGTTAAGAATGCATTCTTACATGAGAATCTCAAAGAAGATAGTTATATCACTCCTCCAGGCTTGTTTTCTACACATTCACATGATATTTGTAAGCTCAAACGGTCCCTATACGGTTTGAAACAGACTCNAAGATTCTTTCCTTTTAGCTGAATATTTAGATTAGGAATACGGGATTAATTATGAAGAAACATTTGCACCTGTGGCTAATATGGCTACTGTCCGGCTGGTTTTATCTATTGCTGCATCTAAAGGCTGATTGTTAAAGCAGATGTATGTTAAGAATGCATTCTTACATGGGGATCTCAAAGAAGATAGCTATATCACTCCTTCAGGCTTGTTTTCTACACATTCACATGATATTTGTAAGCTCAAACGGTCCCTATACGGTTTGAAACAGACTCCACGGGCCTGATTTGAAAAAATTTTGCAATACCCTTCTTAGCTTCTCTTTTATTCAAAGTCGGTATAATTCATCATTATTTCTTTGCAAGACTGATAAGGGAATTATTTTGTTATTAGTCTATGTTGATGATATTGTTATCATAGGATCTGACAATCAATTGATGTCTCAGCTACAGAAACGTCTTCAGAGTTCTTTCATATGAAAGATTTGGGGTCATTAACTTATTTTTTAGAACTCGGGGTTCACTCTTCTCCCGCTGGTATTTTTCTTCATCAGCACAACTATACGAAGGGAATCATTCTTTTGGCTGGTCTTCAAGACGGTCGTTCTGCTNAATATTGTTATAATAGGATCTGACAATCAATTGATGTCTAATCTACAGAAACGTCTTCAGAGTTCTTTCATATGAAAGATTTTGGGTCATTAACTTATTTTTTAGAACTCGGGGTTCACTCTTCTCCCGCTGGAATTTTTCTTCATCAGCACAACTATACGAAGGGAATCATTCTTTTGGCTGGTCTTCAAGACGGTCGTTCTGCTGATACTCCCTTGGAAGTAAATGTCAAATATCAACAAAATGAGAGTGACTTTCTATCTAAACCATCTCTATATCGACAAATGGTTTGGAGTTTCAATTATCTGACTATTATGTGTCCTGATATTTCATTTGTTGTGCAACAAGTTAGTCAATTTATGCAAGCACCTGCATATCTTCATTTAGCTGCAGTTCGATGTATTGTTCGGTATTTGAAAGGTACTTCTCATCGTGGTTTGTTCTTTTCTGCGGAGTCTCCTATCATCTTAACAGTCTATAGTGATGCTGATTGGGCTAGTTTTCCTGATACACGCCGATCTATTATTGGATGGTGCACGTTTCTCGGCAACTCTTTAATCTCGTGGAAGAACAAGAAACAAGATCGAGTATCTAAGTCATCTACTGAATCAGAATATCGTGTTATGTCTTCTGCTTGTTCCAAGATCATTTGGCTTCGGGTGTGTTGGCTGAGCTTGTTTTTCCTCAGCTTGAGTCTACTTCTCTTCATGCAGATAATACTAGCGTTATCCAGATAGTTGTTAATCCCGTCTTTCATGAGCGCACAAAACACATCGAAGTGGACTATCATTCCATTTGAGAAGTCTATGAGGATGGTGTTATCTTCCTCATATCACTTCTGATCTTCAAACGGCTGATATATTTACTAAGGCTCTTTCTCGACAGCGTCATCAATTTTTTGTTGGCAATTTGAGAAGGAATATCAATCAAGAATAAAGGAAATCAGACAGAATAAATAGTTTTCTTCTTCGCAATGCTGCAAAGAATGAAAATATTATATTTGCACAAGATTCTTTCCTTTTAGCTGAATATTTAGATTAGGAATATGTATTAATTAAGTTNACTGATGTAACAAGAACCGCGTAGTACTCAAGGAGAAGCAATCCTAACCAGAAATAAAAAAATTGAATTTTATCTACTAACCAGAAGTAAAAAATTTGAATTGTATCTATTCATTTATTTACAAATGAAGGGAGCATCACAACACGCCCTTGGATACAGTTAAGCGAGAAAAAACCTAACTATGCAATCGTTTGTGGTTTCGTCCGGGACAAAGCTCATTGATGTAGCTCCTCGTACATATACTCATCACCCAACTTAAAGGGGGCATTCTGACCATCCCTTAACTGGGCAGCAAGCCCTCTCTAACGACTGACAGTTCCTGACACATCCGAGTCATCTCCCCACAACCAGCCAGCATCTCCCCTCAAAAAACACCTTTTTACTTACTGCCCCTTGTTGTGCTCTCTCTATCTCTCTCACACATCACTTCCTAGTAGAAGAACGTTCTNGCTGATGTAACAAGAACCGCGTAGTACTCAAGGAGAAACAATCATAACCAGAAATAAAAAAATTGAATTTTATCTATTCATTTATTTACAAATGGAGGGAGCATCACAATACGCCCTTGGATACAGTTAAGCGAGAAAAAACCTAACTATGCAATCGTTTGTGGTTTCGTTCGGGACAAAGCTCATTGATGTAACTCCTCGTACATATACTCATCACCCAACTTAAAGGGGGCATTCTGACCATCCCTTAACTGGGCAGCAAGCCCTCTCTAACGACTGACAGTTCCTGACACATCCGAGTCATCTCCCCACAACCAGCCAGCATCTCCCCTCAAAAAACACCTTTTTTACTTACTGCCCCTTGTTGTGCTCTCTCTATCTCTCTCACACATCACTTCCTAGTAGAAGAACGTTCTATTCTTTGAGTGTTTCCCGGACACTTATGAATTAAACAAATACAAAAATTAATTAATTATTAATTTAAAATATATCCTTTGATTAACGTTCTTAATTACTAATGATTTTAAAACTATCAAAATTTATAAATAGAAACAATTAAAAATCCCTCGCATTCTTTTAGCCTACAAATCTAACCCGGTTGACTTCGAGGCTTCAACCAGTACAGGATNGATATCCTTTGATTAACGTTCTTTATTACTAATGATTTTAAAACTATCAAAATTTATAAATAGAAACAATAAAAATCCCTCGCATTCTTTTAGCCTACAAATCTAACCCGGTTGACTTCGAGGCTTCAACCAGTACAGGATCGCCTCTCCTTCTCTTCGAGCAGGACCGAGGAAGTCGCGACCAGAGTGACGTGGAGAAGACATTTGAGGGGACTAGCAGCATGGTAAGCAGAAGAATATTTCGAAGAAGCAGAAGCGAACGATTAATCGTCAATTTTGGCCGCTTCTCATTTAGGTTAAATCCAGAAGTCAGGCCGAAATGGGGCAAAAGAGAATTAAGATTCCATGGTAATTAAACAGTCAATTTTGACCGTTTGCCAAAAAATTACGCAAAATCCGGCCGCCAAACAGCCCCCAAAAGCGCGAATTAGATAAATAACCAAGAAGTAATATAGTTCACTAACAGTGGAAGCTCGGATGACGTCGAGTCGGGTGCTTGAGAAGCCATGGCAGAAAACAATCTTGAATTTGGCACTCTCCTTCGACACTCCCGTCTCCTCGTAGGCCAGATGTCGCCCATCCCGAAGCCGGATCCTCGTCGCCGTCACCGGAGGTCCACCCTCCGACCCGCACAACTTCGGCGGCGGAGGCTGGATTTCAGCGTACAACCAACTCCCCACCCCAAACACCAGCGCCGCCGCAACCAACAGTTGCTTCCCGATTCCTGCCCCATTTCGGAGATCGGCGTCAGAAAACACATAAATTATGTGAAAACATGGAAAGAAAAAGGAGTCGAGAGGTTGATGGGGTGACGGTGACGACCTGATCGGCGCTGAGCAGGCTTCATGGCGCTTCCTGGGAGCCGGCAGCGAAGGAGTTGGGGAAGATGAATGGTAAAATAAGGGGAGGTAGGGCGAGTAAGTGCAGCAGTTGGGTTGGTCCNCAAAACATGGAAAGAAAAAGGAGTCGAGAGGTTGATGGTGTAACAGTGACGACCTGATCGGCGCTGAGCAGGCTTCATGGCGCTTCCTGGGAGCCGGCAGTGAAGGAGTTGGGGAAGATGAATGGTAAAATAAGGGGAGGTAGGGCGAGTAAGTGCAGCAGTTGGGTTGGTCCCCAACTACTAACTTACTGTCGCTCTGATTTCCTTGTGGCCCCACTTACTGCTCCCTATCTTTAATACGACAGGTGCGCTTCGGGATCGACGGGAGGGTTCCTTTTTGTGTTTATCGTTAAAGGTTAGCCGAAAGTTTACGGTGGAAGAGTAAATAAATACACTTTGGAGGTTTCATTTGTAAATAAGAGGAATTCATGGGACCACACCTAGAAATTTTATTTATTTATTTAATTTTTGGAATATTTAAATGCATTCCTATATTTTTCTGAATTAACATATATAATCATTTGATATGCTTAATTTAGAGGTATGATAAGTATTATGAGTTAATTTTTTGAAAAAAAAAAATTTAACTTCAATTAAAAGTTATTCAAAACTGTTATTTCATCAAACTTATAGTTAAATTGACCAGCTCGATGGATAAAGCCAAAAATATCAAAATTGATCTAATCATAGTCAAATCAGACTTCAATCAAGTCATTAAGTTACTTTTGAAAACATTTCAGACATAATTTGGAGGTCAAATGGATATTGAATCCGGAAAGCTTATAGATCAAGTGTTTTGATAAGATGAATCAAACGAGTCTAATATCGTTCGGTTCTGACATCATTAAGGCGCTCAAAGTTTCATCGAATGTCGTATTATCAATAGCATTTCTTGCATATTCAACTTCGATCGTTCTTCTTTTCCTAGCATGTGAGAGACGATTCTGTAAGGGAGAGATCTGAGAGATCTAGATTTCTACGAGGTGGAGAAGATCATCCAAGGAATATANTATGAGTTAATTTTTTAAAAAAAATTTAATTTCAATTAAAAGTTATTCAAAACTGTTCTTTAATCAAACTTATAGTTAAATTGACCGGCTCGATTGATAAAGCCAAAAATATCAAAATTGATTCAATCAGAGTCAAATCAAGCTCCAATCAAGTCATTAAATTACTTTTGAAAACATTTCAGACATAATTTGGAGGTCAAATGGATATTGAATCCGGAAAGCTTATAGATCAAGCGTTTTGATAAGATGAATCCAACGATTCTAATATCGCTCGGTTCTGACATCATTAAGCCGCTCAAAGGTTCATCGAATGTCGTATTATCAAGAGCATTTCTCGCATAGTCAGCTTCGGTCGTTCTTCTTTTCCTATGTATGTGAGCGAGGATTTTGTAAGGGAGAGATCTGAGAGATCTAGATTTCTACGAGGTGGAGAAGATCATCCAAGGAATATAATGAAAATNCCGAAGATCGATCGAATTTCCTTACAAAGCGACAGGCGAAGACCAATTTTAAATTGATCTTTATNTCGAAGATCGATCGAATTTCCTTACAAAGCGACAGACGAAGACCAATTTTAAATTTATCTTTATAGAAAATCAAATTCGAAGAAAATGACCGGTCGCCCGCTCATGGTTGGCAGCCAGCCGAAGCTGGACGACGGGGTCAGAAACATAGAGAGTCTGAATCTCCCTCACTTTTGTTGCAGAGAAAATCAAGACTTTCAAGGCTGGAATCGACCGAAAAGATTCTTGGGAGTATTTTCATGTCAAACNTATCTTTATAGAAAATCAAATTTGAAGAAAATGACTCGTCGCCCGCTCATGGTTGGTAGCCAGCCGAAGCTGGATGATGGGGTCAGAAACATAGAGAGTATGAATCTCCCTCACTTCTTTTGCAGAGAAAATCAAGACTTTCAAGGCTGGAATCGACCGAAAAGATTCTTGGGAGTATTTTCATGTCAAACGACCAGTAACAACGCAAAAGGGATGGAGAGAAGAAGAATAACAATAAGGGGGAGCAAAGACTCACGAAGAAATAAGGGATACAGTGCCCTATCCTGCGCATATATATATATATATATATATATATATATATATATATATATATANACAACGTGCAACGTGCAAGGTGCAAGGTGCAAGTGCAAGTGCAACGTGCAAGTGCAAGGTGCA